>BJCO01017615.1:0-10777 GCA_018326465.1 Flaveria floridana
CTCCTGCAGACGTTTTTTAATGAAACGTCTTCTAAAAAACAAACACTCTGCGCACTCAAAACCTCTTCCCACGTCTGCGTGCGCGCAGATGAAGAGGTGGGGAAGAGGTTTTGGTAAAAAACAAACACCACCTTAGTAATTTCGTTTATCTGCAACGTAAACAATATGAATGTTTTTTTGTATTTTGATTTTCTTTAATGTTAATATATTTATGACCGTACAGGTAACAATTTTCCGGAGTGTTTGGATATAACATGTAAGCAAATTGTCCCATTAATATAAGCATTTTATTAAAATTATTTTTCTTATTCTATGTTAATAACAAATATTACCCTTATGTTCTCACTACACCTTCAAAATTGCTTTTTTAATTTACCACCTGTGTATCACATAGTTTTTTATATATAACAAAATATATATTATTTAATTATTTTAATCATAATAATCTATATAATTATATTATTTATGTAATTATATATTTAATATGTAAATAAACAATTATATAAACAAAAGGCTCTTTTAGTTTCGCGAGCCAGCTCGAGCTCGACATCTGAAACTTGGGCTCGAGCTTGCTTAGTAAACGAGCCACAATGTGAGCTTGAGCTTGGGCTCGGGCTCATTTAAACTCAGCTCCATTCGAGCTTTTTTCTATATATTCTCGAGCTCGAGCTTTTTTCTATTTATCCCCGAGCTTTTTTCATTTATGCTCGAGCAATAATGTAAGCTCGAGCTTGGGCTATTTAGTAAACGTCATAATTTGGGGATTGAACTTTTTTTCATTATTCTTGATTATGTCGTCATATAAATCTTGATGTGTTTTTTTTCATAATCTCAAATGAAAGCTTTCCAGTTCTCACTTGCTTGTCTTCACAATGTTATAGCACAATTTCAGTATGTATAGATATTCACTGTAAATTAACACCAATCAGTTGATGCTATTGAGTAAGACCCCAAGTCAGCAATAATTAGGGGTCAAAAGTTGTTCTTTGAGACATAAATTTTCCACTACTGATTTGCACAGCTATGTATAACTTAGAGATCCAGTTGTTTGTCTTCAAACAAGGTAACGGACCGGTTCGCTTCAAAACTCCTTTTACAGACCACTTGTCCATTGTTAAGAATTTTTCTATAGCGTCTACCCTTTTTGAAACATTCAACGTCACTACCTTTAAATCGTCCTAAAGAATGATCCTCTATTTTATGTATTGTGTTGAAAACCGGACCGGATCCGCTGATCCGACCGGTTGGACCCCGGTCTGGCTTAGCGCTTAAAATCGTTTTGACATTGAACCAGTGGTTGGACTGGTTGTACATGTCGAACCGACAGTTGGATAAGGAACTATATCGGTTGAACCGAGGGTCGGACCAGTCTGACCAGCGAACCAGTAGAACGTCCGGTTCATTGTCCGGTCCGATTTTAAAAATATTGCTTCTATCCTTTCTATTTTCTTGATAATCATAACAGCCTCTTTACTCTTTCCATTTTAATTTTTCTTTTATTTTTTGCTTGCTTCAAGGTATCCTTATATCTTTTCAGATTCATCAAGTTTATTTACTTGGTTCCTTTTCACTTTAGATTTTGTTTTTTCATTAAAATTCATTTCCTGTGTCGTTTTGTCTTCACTTTAAGTCGGTATACCAGTGTTGTAAGTGTTGTAAAAATCGGACTGGTCAGTCAATTAATCGGCGGCTAGTCGGTGATCGGTACATTACCGATTGGATTTTCTCTAATTGGAGCCATAAATCGCTAGTCAGTCAAACAGGTCAAAATCGAGAAAAAAAAAACGGTCCTAATCGGCCTTAGTTGGCTGTTAGTCGGTATTTTTCCAGAATCAGGCGAGATTCCGACAAACTTTAAAAATTTTGACGAAAAATTCAAAATTCCGGCCATATTTGCATATATTTATATTAAACTAAACTTATTTATAAAAATTATATATAAAAATGTGTGTGTATATATAAATGAAAATTATATATAAAAACTCCAAAACCGATTAATCCCGATTAATCACTAGGCGGTACCCCTACCACCCGACTAACCACTAGCAATTTTTATAACACTGGGTACAACAATATCCTCAAATGATTTTGTAAAATAACATACAGTCCCCTCAAATGATACTTCAAATCCTTAACATGCGAGTTGTTCCATACTTATTACATTCTTCTTCGTAGTTAGAACATTAAAAACTGATGCTACAATTTATGGTATACCATTACATAGTATTTGTACTCCTCTAAAGTATTCCTTAATGAACCCATTAATATAAGCCTTGATCCCACAAGATTTTTTTAGATTTGTGTTCTGAATAGCCTTTTAAGTCCCCAAACATGTTTTTCTCTAGTTAGACTTACATATCATATATCATCCCAATCTCCCCCGTGCGTTTCTTTTACTAGACCATGTGAGATTCGATTCTCACACACGTGTTTGAATTGGTGGAAATAGTGACATAAATGATTTCGAAACCGATGACGACGTCCATTCTTCCCCTTGTAATTCTTCTGAATCTTCTTGACGCCCTTCTACATTCGTCGTTTTAACATTTCTTCGTCAGCACAATCGAAATCATTCACTACGATGCACAATGTTTTCGCACCAATCCATTCTATACCTTCTTAGCCACACTTGCCCAATTGACTTCAGCCCCTCTTACCAAATTGAAGTGTTGAATTCATACTTGAAACATCTAAACCATTGTTCCCTCTACAACAAATTGATCCTCCAAATCAAACCATGATTTTTTTCATGCACTGCTCTACCAAACTTAGGCTCCGATACCATATTGTTATTTTTGAATTCAACTCAATACAAACATACAATTTTGTATATACAAAATAAAATCGAATAAATTACACAAAATGAGAATATCGTTACATTTAAAGTCAAAGTAAAATGAGAAATCCACACAAAGGGAGGAATAAAAAAAAGCCTAAACGACTAAACGTAGACTAGCGAGATGAGCTATTCTTCATGATAATTATCTAATAAACAAAACGTCTTGTGATAAAGTTTTCTTGGACAGATCTCAAGAAGTACTCATGATAAAGATGATTACATATGAACAATTTGGATTTACACAAGACGCACAATACTAACTACTCAGCGAAAAAAAATCACTAGCATCAAGTTTCCTAGCCGAAAATTTCAATTTAGAAGACAATTTTGCTAGTATAATAAAACATAATAACACACAAGCACATAAGAAAAGACGAATAAGACATTATAGATGCAAAATAAAAAAACTCATAGAACATCGTCAGAAAATCAATCAAGAACCACAAACGGATATGCAACATGTATAAATGCAAAACAGAAACAGAGTGTGGCTCTCCTTGTGTATCCAAATCAATGCTGGTACTTCTAACCTAGCAAAAAATGACTACAAAAATAAATCTTCTGACAAGAATGAAAGAAATAAGAGAAAACTATCTCACCCAGGGGGCACCCCAGTTAGGGTATTCCAATATCCAGTAGCGAGATCAAAATCCTTATTTTTATGACTATAGATGATAGGTCAGCATGAGATTAAACAAAACAGACGACACCAGCAGCAACGGTTAGGATTTCAGGTTAGAAACCTAAAATCCAGAGGTGATGTAAAGAGGTTTTAAAGATGAAAATCTTACCGAGAAAATAAATAATCCTCAAAGGATGTTGATTGTGAAGGTAATGGAAAAAAATAGATCACTTGGATATCAGATCAACATTAAATTCCTGAAAATTGGTAACAATAGTAGTGGATCACTAAACGGAGAAAATAGCAGGCAAAAGGACTCAATCGGGTTTTGAAACCAACGAAACTTCATTCGAAGCTAATGAATACTTCAACAGTATAGTCAAGACATTTATCAGCGGAAGTACAAATACCCTATCTAGGGTTTCGCAAAACCGTAAACGAAGAAAAATAACAGAATCAAACAAATTCAATGAAAGGAACTTGGAATCGAGAGCGAACGACGCTGATACCACCTCAATAAATGATAAACCTAAATTTATTTAGTGGGTGTTTGAGAATGCTTTTTTACTTACTTCTTAACTTTTTAACTTTTCATAAAAAGTTAAAAAGTTATTTTATAGTGTTTAATAATCTGATAGTTGTGAGTGAAATAAGTTAATAAGTCACTACATACTAACTTATTAACTTATTTGACAAGTCCATAAGTAAAAAAAAGACTTTTAAAAAGCAATCCAAACACCCCTTAATCCCTATCTAAGATGGTTTTACACACACACACAAAAAAAAAAAGAAAGAATAACCTAAGGATAAGAACACAAAGAAGACAATCAATCTGGAATGACAAACAAACTCAAAACAATAATCAAACCACAAACACGATGATATGATATAAGATAACACAAAGTCTACTCATAGACAGATAGCATTCGACATTATGACGAAACCTTAATTAAACAAGCAAACTTCAATTCTGAGAAATAATGAAAATTAATTGAAAGATGCTCGTGTAGTAGTCGACAAGCTGAAAAAGATTGTGTCCTTAAAACCATGACAAGCCGATGAAGATGACGACAGGAGATCAAAGATGAAGCTGCCAGACTGTTTTATAGATAAAGTATTCAATGATGGGAGAGAGATCAAATTTAATCTAAGAATTTGACCCCTACTGCACACTAAAAAACTTCTCTTCTTTAATAGATGTTTTCTTCATTAGCAGCCCACATCCAACCAAGCCCATGCTCTACATCAGCCCAATAGCTCACTAAAAGCCTCCAGAGTCCAGGCTCCAACGACCTAATATGAAAAAAAATAACAACAAACACCAACAATTAGTAAAATAATAACAAAGTATATTAAACTATATAAAACATTAGCGTGATATTGAAATAGAAGCAACATATATTTCATATTTCAACAACCTGCAATAACGGTCTCCATCTAATGAAACATCTATTTCACCTCAAGAAGGTCTTTTAGGAGTCCATTGAACCTCCTCCTAAACTAACAGGTTATAACGGGTCAAAATTTACGATTGCTATCCCGTCCATTAAAAGACTGAATTGAATATTATTGAATCTGTTTAATCTGTTGCTAACTGTAAGAGGGTAAAATGCTGAATTGAATATTATTGATGTGTTTGGTTATAAAATATAGAAAATATAATGCAAACCCTAAAATTTAACTGGACCCATGGACTCATACTAAAAACACTAATAATATTGTCTAATACTAACTTGATAAACTGCTTATGTCCTTATGATTCTGTGATAGGGCTCGACCGTCACCAGCGTTAGTTGTCCATGATAAAAATCATGGCAGTGAATTATTGATCAAGATAAAGGAGGAAACTATTACAAGGGGACTGCAGGTCCAGTTTAACTTTCATCATTATCATTTGTAAAGATAAAGTATTCCTGAATACGTCTTGAGACTGTTCCCGAATACGTCTGTGTAATCTACTACAATCTCCTCCAAATCCTTAAATGAAGACAAACCTTCATCTTCATCCTCAGCAATAAGTTTCTGCTGGAAAGTATAAAATTCCCTCTCATACGTCTCCTCCGTAGCAGGATCCAAAGGTGTGTAGTCTGCTGCATCATCAGGATTTGGTCCAGAGACATTGGCAGACCCTGATGATCCAGCAGTACTAGTAGAAGCACCAGTGTCACCGCTTTGGTCATCATCATCCCCCTTCTTATCATCACCATTACCATCATCTCCATCATCACCATCATCAATACCATCCTTATCATCATCATTACCATCCTCATCATCATCATCCTCATCACCATCATTATCATCAAAGTCAAAGTCTAAGTCTAAGTGATCTAGATCATCATCTTCTCTAACTGGATCTGGTATAGACATCATGTGCTCGGGCTCAACAAACGGCTCTTCAGTAAACGGTACAGGTTGATCCTCAATAGCCTGAATAGGGTCATTTAGAATAGGCTTTTGATCAACAGTAGCAGTGTCTGTAGTCCTTTCAGCGTTAACAGGATCTACAACATGCTCTGTATCAAGATAAAGATCCATATATGATTGACGATCTTTAGGCTTGAATCTTTGGTCATACAGAATGACAATGGATGTTTATCATGAAAAGTGGAAGGGTTCAGATGTTGCAATTAAGAGAATCAACGTCAGTTACAATATATGGTTATATATTACATATATTGTCTTGCTTCGGTTAGCTACTAATGGCTTCCATCTTTTAGTGGTCAAAATCAAACCTATGGCTACTCATGAAACTTAAAACAATAAATATCTTATTTTGAGTATAGATTTGCAAGGAAAGGATGTGGTTTATTTCAACTTAAAATGTGAAAATCTACTAGTTCATATGAGAGATCCACACAGACTAATTTGCAAGGTACATGAATGGATTTCTTGATAAACAACTTTATGCACCATCTTCGCCATGTTATTAACAGAGTATTGATAGGCATCTTGAGTTTACCCTGGTTCTCATGGTTGTAAAAAGAAAAAAAACGTATGCATCGATGATTGTTGGCTTATCAAAGGTGAACAACAAAAGATGGTATCTCGTCGCGTTAGTGGAACCTTGTTTTTAGAAGAAATAGTCACTTAGTAACAGAAAAGGTATGTTACGTTACATGTAATTTCATTTTCTTTGTACATCCTTAGTATAATAGCATTAATCTGTTGACATTTTCTTTTCACAATCAGATTGATGTTTATTCCTTTCCTTTGGAGTAGTCATGTGGGAGTTGCTCACTGACGATGATTAGATGACCTTATACATATATGTATTGTGGTAACGTAATTGGTACGTTTTTTCCTGCTTCTAGAGGACTATGGATTTATGTTGATAGCGTATTGGCATATAGATGCTTAGAGGCGTGATCAGTACGTAAATTAATTTAGTAGAAAACTGGCGGAATAAATCACTCTTAATTGCAAGTTGATTTTACGTAAGAATAAGCATGTTGTAAATGTATTTTCAATATGTTAATGAACGTTATGTTGTTATGAAAATAAGCGTTCTTGAACACAAAAACTCGTTTTCACCTTTTAATTTTCTCATTGAATAATTTAAGTTATTAATGAAGTATAATAATCTTAAATGTATTTAATATGTTTAAGAGATTAAAAAAGCCTAAATTTTATACATATTTATGTTTATATAAATTGGAATATCATCGTGATAATTAACACACTTAGGGTCTGTTTGGTATGTGTTAATGGAGTGGACAAATGAATGTGATGTATGATCAGTGAATAGAATGAATAATACAATGAAATTAATCATTACATTTCATTGTCTTGTTTGGTTATCTGATGAGAAGAGAATGAATCTTTGTTAGATAGGAAAAGACGAATGTATAAAATACAAAAATGGTTATAATGGCGACGACCGGTGGTGGTGGTGGCCGGTGGTCGTGGTCGTCGTCATGGAGGTGATGGTGGTGGTGGTCGGCGCTGGTGGGTGTTGGTGGTGCCTGGTGGCGACTGATCTTGGTGTTCAGTGGCGGTGGTGGAGGTGGAGGTCGGTGGAGGGCAGAGGTGGTGGTTGTGGGTGGTGTTGGTGGTAGCAGGTGGTGGTAGTGGTGGTGGCTGGTTGTTAAACATAATAGTTGTAATAATATAAATAAATAAAAAGGTAGATAGAATGAATTTATTATTGTGTTCACGGGTAGTGAGATTAGTTACGTAATCATCCATTTTATTTTTTTCACTAACCAAACAACTATTTTTCATTCACCATCAATGATTCATTCTATTCCGTTTTTTATTCATACATACCAAACGTTATCTTATAGTTTCCTCGTCTATGGCATATTTTAGGACATGACAAAAGATAATTAACAATTAATTATTCTTTAAGGTAACGTGTGGTTGACTTTTATGATATCCCCTAATATATAACATGATCATATATAACTGAATATTTAAAAAATATCGATAAAAAAGTTACGAGAATTGCGAATATATGTTTGTTTCGATAGTTATTGACTTCAAAGACAAATCCAAAAGGGTCAAATTCCCTGACCTCACTAACTGCTCTAATCCTTCATACCTACTACACGCGGTTTGACTTTTTAATACAAGTCAACATGTCGTTTCCTTACACGTGCCACCATAGAAAATCAAGTGAAAATAAACTTAAACGTAGTAGGCTTGTATGTTATACATTTAATACATATTATGTTTCGAATAAACATTACAACCTGTTATAATTTATAAGTGTATTTAAACTTATGACCATCTTATTGTTATTGTTGTGTCATCTTGAAACGGTTAGGTTAAAAAGTTAAACAGAATATGCATTTAAATGTGAAATTAATCAATCAAAGTCGTATTTCAATTATTAACACAATATGTTAACTTGCTAATATATGTTAAGATAAGTTTTAAAGAATATATCCTGATAATAAATTAGTATGTCACACAACAAAAATATTAAAAAGTGTAAATTTTGCATAGTATGATGTATTAATTGTAAAATAAACTAGGTATTGATGTTAAAAAAAAAGATAAACTACATATTTTTCACATCGATCTAAGTTGAAATTAAAAATTAGAGAAGGTAAGAGTGTAGTTTCTTAATTCGTCAAGCAAATGGATTGGTTAGAGGATAAGTTTCACCATTTTTATTTAAGTATTAGAATATCTTATATAAATAAATAAATAATGCTATAATACATTGACTTAAAATATTAAAAAACTTAATAAACATATTTGAGTGAAAAGAAACCGATCATAGGTCAACAACTGCGTCCGTTTGTACGTCCCTACAAAATAATTTACATAAAGGTATTTGAAGATGATAACAATTTGATTAATTAATAACGTTTCCCCATTTAAAAATTAATACATTAATGAACCGATGTTGAAAAGTAATTGATGTAGGCAATTGTGGCATGTTTGTTGGTCTAGAACATTATTTTACAACGTACTTTACGTAATTACGAGGGGTCTTGATAGGAAGAATTCTAGGTCCTTCTATAATTTAAAAAATAAATACTGGTTTTAAAATTAACGTGACACTTTTTATAACTATTTATGATTTTTAAGACAATTTTGAAATATAACTTCTTTTTTTCCTTAAAAACAGTTAATTCACATACATCTAACTTCCCTAAATAGTGTTAGTATTGTTATACCACACATTGTTTTGTTGTAAAATATACATATGTTGTTGATCTTTTCATATATTAAAAAAAAAACACTCACTTAAATTTACTCCTAGATCTAAAGCACTATTCATCATGCAACTCAAACTCTTAATTCTCAAAGAGAGACGTCATACGCAAACCCTTTGATTTTTATATCATATTAGATTTTGACATCGCCTTCTTTTCCTTCATCCTCATTGTCTCCTCTAACCTTCCATCTGGCGATCAACTTATAATTGCCGGTCACTGTCTTTCTCCATAGCCTCTCCCAGCCTGATAACTAGCAATGAACATTTTGTATAGAGTACCAGTATGTATACCGATACCATAGTACTAAACTGATAGCGGTCAAACAAAACCGCTATGGGTACCCGTACTTGATTTTGTGTAATTTTGGTATCGGTACTAGGCAGTAGTGGTATCGGTAAAAAGCGGAAAGTACCGATTCAGTACCAAGTACCGAAAATAGTTTTTTTTACCATATTTATAGAGTTTTTAGGACATTATGTTATATGTATATTTTATGTTTTAGGTTTAATCTTACAAATGTTTTCATACAATATTTAGACAATTTTGAATGTTTTCGATTAAAGATTGCGGATGAATTTTATATGATTTTAGGAACATTTTCAATTTAATAGCGAAAATTAGAAAAATACAAAAGTGGTATAAAAATAGTAAAATACTGAAAAACCAATACTGAAGTGATAACTTCGATACAACTTCTCAAATTTGGTATTGATATTTCCAAAACCAATCTCATTCCTACTATAGCACCTTCGTATATTTATAATAATATGTGAAATGGTTTTGAAGTTCAATTCGAACTTTCCGTATCACCTTCATCATATTTCATAGTTTTTTAAATTTTTATATCTCAAACTAGAAAAAGTCACCGGTATTCAATAAGATGAATGCTTAAATGTCCGAATAGGATTTTATTTGTTGTCACTCTTTATCCCATGCATCATCTTTATGTGCGTCATATTATCATGCTGAGAAACTTTGCTGCACCGTGCATTGTATTTTGTCTGAAATCTTCTATTAAGTGTTTTTATTCTAAATATTATATATTATCTGTTGGTGTATCATCTTCTTGTGACTCAATGTTATATTTGTTAGTTTAAAAATCAATTCTAGGGTGGTAATTTCTAACACATGACATGAGATAGAACACAATTTAAATATAAACAAAATTTTGGTCTGAGTAAGATAATTCGACAGGTTAACCCTGAACACAACACATCAATAGATAGGGTTGAACCAAACATTATATTATTGACCCAAGTTTGAATATAGTTAAATATCATATATGTAATTATCAGAAAATCATACTTATGACTAAATGATGTATTTATAATTGTTAAAGGGTCAAGTATGTGTACTTGTAAAGTTAGTAACTAATTAGAAGATGCCGTTTGGAACATATCAACAACTTGTGATGATTCTATGAATCCTCATGTTGGTCATAATCATCGGTATATTACCTATATCTGTAATTATACAAATGGTGACAAATCCTGATTAAAAAAAATTACAAGGTTTTAATAATTCTGAGCAACACTCCTTTATAAATAGTTAGGTTTAAGTGTTTTCTAAGAAGTTTATATATAGGTTTTAATATATATATATATATATATATATATATATATATATATATATATATATATATAGAGA
>BJCO01017670.1:6051-33041 GCA_018326465.1 Flaveria floridana
GGGAGGGGGGGGGGGGGGGGGGGGGGGGGGGTTAGAATTTAAAATACCCAAGGGTATTTAAGACATTTCGGTAAAAAGCATGGAAAGAGGTCATGCAACTGAAAGACAGAGTTCGAAAACACTTGTTGGGTATTTCAGTCATTTTGACGAAAAACCCGGGAAGACATCACCAGACATATTCAAGTAAATAGAATAAAATGGAACTAAAATTGCCCAACAACTTTGTTTGAAAGTGTCAGCAAATACTACCGTCGGCAAGCACCAGATTCAAAATACTTTGATCAACAATCCACTTAAACAAATCAACAGATTGTCTTCAACATCTTCCTCATAAAATCTCCTCTGCATTTCAATGGCTGCCACAATCCAATTCCCTCCATTGTTATTATTCTTCGTGTTCTCGACGTCCTTTTTACCACGATCATCTTCCCAGTTCGCGCCTCAAAACATTCAAGTCTTTTATCCATTTCCCCTTCCTCCTCCTCCGCTCCCACCACCACCACTACGTCCACCACCACCAAGTCTGCCGCCACCACCACCACCTTCAACGGATACCACTACACCTACCCCTACTCCTACTCCTACCCCTATCACAAACAATCCCCCATCAAATTCATCAAATAATACTGTTGCTAAAGCAGTTGCTGCAACAGCAGCAAGTACTTTGGTTTTATCAGGTTTATTGTTCTTACTGCTTGTGAAGTATAGACAGCACCGAAAAGAAAAACAAAAACCCATTGTACAAGGTAGTAACGGATCCGAAAATACACAAGATCCAGTTTTAATGTTGAATAATCGGTTTACAAGAGTTGAAGCTATCAAAGGGGTGATTGTTGATGAAGAAGGATTAGATGTCCTTTACTGGAAGAATCTTGACAATGATGATGATGATGGTGGGGATAAAAGAACAATATTTAAGAAAGAACACCCGATGAGAGTTGATCATGGTGGAAGAAAGTCAAAGAAATTTGATGTTCATATTCAAGAAGTTCCTTTGCTGAGAGGAAAATCTTCAGGTTCTCATGTATGGCCATCAGGAGAAGAAATCAAAAGTCAAAATGATTCTCCTGTTGTGAATAAAGAAATCTTGATGAAAAGTCAGAAGTCGTCAAGATCTCCGCCATCAACACCACCATTGCCACCACCTCCACCTCCACCACTACCACTACCACCGCCACCAGTTGTGGTAGAAAGTAAGAGTTGCCTGCCGCCAGCGCCACCACCGTTACCACCTGAAACAGGTGGTTTGACTTCATCCTCAAAACTACCACCACCACCCCCGGTCCAACTCAAGCCACTGCATTGGGAAAAATTCAACGCTAACGTGGGACATCCCACGGCATGGGATAAAATGGATAATGGTTCTTTCAGGTATATTTTCAATCTTTTTGAAGGCCTCTACTTGTGTGCATTAAAACTTGCACTTGACGCACACAAACTTGTACCCAAAGTCCCAAACACTTCAAAAAAAATAATTTTTAAGTACTAAATTCTATAAAGCCTATATATCATTTACAAACATCTTCTGATTTACAGAATCATGCATTTAGACCTCAAATGTAGTTTTTTGATTCTTTCAAAACACAAATGTACCTAATATAATCTCACTCAAAGCAAAGCTATTGGTAGGGTCGGGATTCCTTCAGGACACACAAAAACTTAAATGTTTCACTTTCCTAAACAATTCAGGTTTGATGGTGATCTAATGGAAGCAATGTTTGGGACAGTAGCTGCAAACAAAAAATCACCAAAAGAGAACAACGCTCCAACTTCAAAAACCATGAAATCAGGTCCACCATCTCAAAGATTCATCCTTGAAATGCGTAAATCACAAAATATAGCAATAATTCTTCGATCATTAGTTGTATCCAGACAAGAAATCATTGATTGCCTTCTTGAAGGCAAAGGTTTAGACATAGATACCCTCGAAAAGCTCACTAAAATCCGCCCGACAAAAGAAGAACAACAACTCATTCTCAACTATGACCAAGACATCACAAGGCTAGCGGATGCTGAATCTTTCCTTTACCACATCCTAAGAGCGGTTCCCTCAGCTTTTACTAGATTCAATGCTATGTTCTTTAGGTTAAGTTACACCTCAGAAGTAGCCGAAGTCAAGAACACTTTACAAACACTTGAAATGGCTTGCAAAGAGCTTAAAACTCGTGGGCTTTTCGTTAAACTTCTAGAAGCAGTTCTAAAAGCCGGAAACCGAATGAATGTAGGAACTTCACGGGGAAATGCACAAGCTTTTAATCTGAATTCTCTGTTGAAGCTGTCTGATGTTAAAAGCATTGATGGGAAGACTACTTTGCTTCATTTTGTTGTTGAAGAAGTTGTTCGTTTGGAGGGAAAACGATGTGTGATTAATCGAAATCACAGCTTAAGAAATAGTGCGGTTAGTTCAACGAATGAAGCATCTAGAGGCAGAGATTACATAAAGCTTGGATTGCCTGTTGTAGGAGGAGTAAGCTCTGAGTTTTGTAATGTCAAGAAAGCTGCTGAAATTGAATATGACGTCCTTTTGAAATCATGTTTGGGGTTAAGTGAGCGTTTGAGTGAAATCAAAAAAACTATGGGAGAATGTGGCGGTGAATCCGGTGATGGAGATGGAGGATGTTTTGTGAGGGAAATAGAGAAGTTTGTTGAAATGGCCGAGCAAGAAATTCATTTGTTGAGGGAAGACCAAGAACGGGTTATTGGGCTCGTGAAGAAAACGAACGAGTATTATCATGCTGGGGCTTCAAAATATAAAGGAAAAAAGCAGTTTCAACTGTTTATGATAGTGAAGGCTTTTCTTGAAATGGTTGATAAGGCTTGTGTTGATATTGCTGTAAAATTGCAGAAGATGAGAACCGGTGGCGGAGAGGAGGCGGAAACGACGGTGCCAATCCGGCCGTCGTTGAAGTTTCCGGTGTTGCCACCAAATTTCATTAGTAGCAGTTCAAGTGATTCAGATGAGGATGATGATTAGAAATGAGGAGATCAAGTGTATTGATATCTAGGGATGCAAAGAAAAACCCAAACCCAACAGGATTTCCCGAAATACAAAATATCAGAGAGAGTATTCAAGTATGGGATCAGGTATGAGATTGACAAAAGAATTTCTTCCGTTCCGGACAGGTATGGTATTAGTAATACCTGGCCTCATTACCTGAAACCATATACATGTTTAACCAAATCATATGCCTGCAAAATTTTATTTTTATTTTTATTTTCCGTTAACCCTTGTATAGTATTGCTTAATTCAAGTAGCTTCATTATGTAGAAAATGAAATTTTCTTTTGATATAAATATTTAATAATATTATTTACATTTGTATGCTATAACACTTGAGCTTATCAATTGGGATTTATATCATCATGAAATTTACATATTTTAGACACCTCAAACGTCTTATGGTGATGATGATATGTATATAATTAAATTATACTTTAATTAGCTGTAGTTGTTAAAAACATAAAATTATAACGTACTTGAAACTCCCAGCAGGCAATTTTAAAAAGCTCACAGGCATACTACATGCTCGAGGCGCATGCCCTGATGCCCGGTGCCCTACGTATATTAGGCCGGGTTGGACACAGTTTTACATTCACGTTTGGGACTGGATTACCAATGCCCATCCCATTGCCGTCCCTAGAATGATATCAAATTCATTCTTTTCTAGCCGTGGAAACAGCCTCTTGCACAAAATTGTGCAAGGAAAGGTTGCGTACATCAGATCGCTTTGCGATCCGGCCCCTCCCCGGACCCTGCGCAAAGCGGGAGCTTCATGCACCGGGTACGCCCTTTTCTTTTCAAGCATTTTATGCAATCTTGCTTTTGATTGTACAAAAAGTAAAGCATAGAGTACAAATACTATAACAGATTTAAATCCCTTATGATCCCTTTCCCAAATCAGAACACAAGAACTTCAAACCCTAATTTCAACAGCTAAATCTAATTGGAAAAGAATAGAAGGCAAAATTCAAATTAACCAAGCAGTTTAAACTATATATGAAAGCATACCTACTCAAGATCCTTGAACTGATTAGTCAAACCATATGAAATAGATCATCTCCTCCAATGAAGAAAGTCTTAAAAACCCTAACAGCACAAACTGCAAATCTGAACCAAATTACAACCCCAAATTGAAAAGGCTAACATACTGAACTAACCGGCCAATTAAACTAGATGGAATCAATCTTATCTATAGTTGTACTTATAAAAGCTAACGATTGAGGCGAAGAGACAGTCAATTCGACTAATGCAAGTCGTTAAATATTAAACCCTAATTGCATGAGATTAAAATTGAGCTAATTGAAGTAACGATAAATGGCGAAAGGCTGTACCTTGTTCCCAACGTTCGTGGCGTTCATCATTGGAACACCTTTATGAATGCTGAGATAACGACAAATGTGGAAGTAGAATGTCCAGTATAATAATGTGCAGAAAGTGGGATTCCTGAATGAAGAAAGGACAATAGTATAAAGTATAAACCCTAACGATGAATCACAACGGAGGACTGTAAACAAGTACTAGAAATGACGAGTCAAACTGGTTCTGTAATACCGCCTCAGGGTAGGAGACGTCCAACATTTATATGTTTTTTAACGGATAACGTTAAGTATAACCAAATTTAAAATGTGTAATTTAAATTAGTTTATTAAACTATTAAATTAAATTATTATCGAATAATTTTAAGTCTAGAAATAAATAAAGAAGAAGATGGGGAGGTTGAGATTTTTAATATATGTAATTATGTTTAAAAGTTTTAGAAAACATATTAATTATTTTTAAAAACTAAAAAATACCTAAATTCTACGTCGTCACTCCACGTCTGCATCAAAAAAGGAAAAATATATTTTCTAACTAAAACAAAAAAAACATACTAAAAAAACATGTGAAAACATTTAATTTATATAAAACAAGAAAGTTGAGTGGCTTACGTGAAATATTTTTTAAACTTGAGTGACATGATTAAAATACTTTCAAAACTTGATTACTATTATATAATGTTACCCTCATATTCTTTTTATTTTTTCAAATCAACTTTAAAGAAGTTGTCTTACTTTCCCAACATTATGTCTTTTTACACTTTCATTGTAAAGCCATTTTTAATAATATCGGCTTAGAATACTTGTAGTGGTCTTTTGCAATAAAATTCAAGTCGGCTTGTTTATATTGTATTCGTCGTTGAGATTGATGTTGGAAAAACGAGCTTTCGAATATGTGGTGTAGCAGTCAAAATCATTTGTTTACCATCTTTTATTCATTTGTGAATCACTACCTATCAAAGAAATATTTGTCCACTTGGGTGATTGGTCTTCTAAACAATAAAAACATATATCATCCCAACCTAGACACGACCCCTTTTGATATGTCAACTTAAAACTTGATTTTGTTTTAACACTTTTGGGTAATATATTAGATTTAGGAACTTTTATGAGTTTGGGTGACTTGTTTACCCAAATTTATTAATATGTTATATGATTCTAAATATATAATAGATAGTTTGTAAAGTTGTTAACTTAAAATTATAGAGTTATGAGAGGTGTAATTGAATATTTCAAGTTTTTTAGTGAGTTTAAGATTATATTTCGAATAATGTGTGCGCCAACACATAACATTAACCATAAAATATCATAGATACAAACCTAATGCATATAGAATTTTTAAGACAAATTTTATTCTATATCTACTTCTAAATTACATCTCACATATATATTACATTTATCAATGTTTGATTTTTAAACATTCTATAATGATGCTCGTATAGGCCTAAGTCACCAAAGTCACCAACCCCGGTGGTACCTAATGGCTATTAGATGTACCCACAAATCTTGTAGACATTCATCCAAAGACAATGTGACCTAGCCCTAAACACAATTTTAGGCTACCTATTGTCTTTCCTATTTAAAACCTACCAAAACTTATAGAAGTACATAAAGCAGATTTCATTAGATTTCCGACACCTAACAAATCGTATAGTCATCTCATGTCATTGTAATCTATATTACATTTTAAAGAACCTGCTATATCCTTTTGGGTTTGATCTGTTAACATTTTGTTATTTGTTTGATTTAGACAATGTGCTTTTGAAAAGTTACTCAATCACTAAAACATGTCATATAGTATGTAGGGGTGTTAAAAAAAACCGATATCTAAAATCTGATTCGTATCTGAATAAAACGTTTCGTATCCTTATTCGGATATTCGGATCGAATCTCATCCGATTCAGAATTCCTTGTTAGGATTTCGAATATCATAATTTTTTTATTTGGGTTATTTGATATCCGAATAAGAATGCAACTTATGTTACAAGTCCAATACTCATTATCAAACTATCTATTATGTTTCTAAATCAATACTCAAGTATATTAACATATTCTAGTCCTCTAATCTTAAATAATTATATAATAATCAATTGTTCTAAACTAGAGATTCTAATTTTTAGATTCTTATACTATTATATTATATAATATAAAAAAAGCAAATTGAGCAATAGTTGGCTTTTTGTGTTTGTGGTTTTACCACACAACTTTATTGAGTGCATCTTAGGTTTTTTTGTTTCACATCTGGGCGATGATGATTAAATTATTAATTTGGTATTTATTGTTTTGGCGTGATAAACAATTGTTTGCAGCCACAATAAACCATAATTTATGAGCCTTCGGAAATTTCAGAAATGTTAAAACAGATTTAATCCTGCCGCGAAGTGATGGGTGGAATACAACTAGTTATTTATTATGTTTCAATTTTAAATGTGTCCAAATCAAATTTGTTTTTTTCGGATTTATATATTTTATTGTGATTTTAAACTTATAAAATGTTTAAAATAAAAAATTAGCAGAAAAACAATATAGAAACAAAAAATAGGAAAAATTGTTATTTGATTTATTTGGATTATATAAATGAAATCAGGTTATTCGGATATACCCAAATCAGATTATTCGGATATACCCAAATCCAATCCGAATAGAATTCGGATATATTCGGATCGGATAGAGATATCATTATTCGAATTGGATCGGATTTCGAATAGGTTTATGAAACTTTGAAATCCGAATAATCCATTATTGGATTCGATAAACACCTCCAACAATACGTAGATAGAATTATATGATATATAAGCTTTGAATAAGTAATTTTCTTTAGTTTTGAACATTGAATATTGATGACGATAGCCACCGTTAAGGACAATGAACATGGTGTTAAATTGTGACACACATTTCCCTTTAGATTGTCATTATGCATTCAATTATTGCACATACTATATAATTTAAATTAGTTAAAGTGTTATTGTCATAATATAAAAAAATTGTTTTGTTTTAATTTAGCTAAACAAGAATACGATCAAACAATTTAAAACATCATACAAGATGTATTAAGCAAAACCACCCGTAAGTCGAGCTCAAGTTTCACAGTCTCATGTTTAGACTTACTAAACTAAGCACGTGTTTAACTTGAAGATTAAACCAGACGATACCAAACCAAATTACTAAAATACACTTTTGTTATAAACCAAATGAAAACACACTGACAATCCTTATTCGATCAATTTAATCAAAAACCAGAAACACAAACACATTACGAGTTCAATCCAATATTAAACCAAAGCAGGACCCCGATTAGAAACCAACAAGACACATAACATGGTCTTTATATAATTAAATGAATATCCTTCGTAATATACAACCAAAAACCTCCATCTCAACATCTATCCAACCATCCAACCAATCAAAACAAAACCCCTACAAATTTCTTTACACAGCTGTCAAAGAATCACATTCACACACCCACCCTAGAAATCATAAAACAAAATTACACCACCTTTATTAACTCAACAAAATCAAATCAAGTAACTCAAATACCCATCCCCATCCCCATCCCCATCCAACGATCCAACGGCTGCCGTTGGCCTATTATTGTTATTGTTATTCCCCTTGTATAAATCGTAGGGCTCCCACAAACGATCCAACGGACACGATCGCCTCTCATCAAGCCTCACCCACGGTTTCCCCTTCCCACTCCAATGCAGCAAGCTCACCGGACCCGAGTGCAGCCTCCGGCAGCTCCCCTTCACATTATCGCCACCGAGCCCGTGCTGGTTCCACCGGTGGTCGATCGGCTCGATGTTTCCGGCGAACACCAGAAGAAACGGTGGCAGTGACCCCAACTCGTAGATCCGTTTCACCCTCTGGACCTCCATCCAGTTCTCGATCCTTCGCCGGAAGTTACCCATTCGCCACCGCTTCATGTCGATTAACATCACCCCCGTGTTGAAGTAGCAGGGGGTTCTCGACCCGAATACCCGAGACATCACCGGGTCGGACCAGAAGGTGTCGGTGAAGTATGCGGTGAAGTTGGTGTGGCAGTACTCCGGTGCTCCGATCACCTTGTGTTGTTGTAGGGTTGTGTTCCAGAGGTTTTGTATGTCGTCGACGACGATGACGTCGGAATCGAGGTAGATGACCCGATCGACGTTCGGGTCGAGTATGTCGCCCAGGTAGTTCCGGGCGTAGTTCAACGGGTTCTCGAGTGCGATCCGGACGGAAGACGAGATCAGATTGATGACGGTGTCTTCTCGGAAGATGTAGACCTTGAAGGTTAAGGAAGGGAAGGTGGATCTGACTAAGCGGGTCAAGTCACGCGGGCTGGCCGGGTCGAACTCCGCCGCGATGAAGTGGAAGAAGAGGTTTTCCGGGCAGGAGGCGTGGCGGAGGGCGGAGTGCACGGCGGCGATGGACCCACGTAGGTACTCCAGATCGATCGTCATTGCGATGTGAATCGAATCGCGTGAGCAGTGTTCGCCGTTGCGGTACTCGGGTGCTTCGGAGAACCCGAATAGGACGTCGGATGTTGAATGGATATCCATCTGCACGTTCGCCGGAAAGTAGCGGATCCCGGAGGTCATGAATGGGAGGGATAAGAACAACAACAGGGCGACAATGGCGTCGTTGAATGATCGAAAGCAACCCATCTTCTATGGATTGAAGATTGGTGGGTTATTAGATTGGAGTGCTAATGGATCATGATTTCATGTGGGAGATTGGAATTGAGCTGGGTGAGATTGAAGATTTGAGTGGAGTAGATGAAGAAGATGATGATGATGATGAAATGAACTTATGAACAGACAGAGGTGAAGGATTTACGAGTGTGTGTGTGTGTGTGTGTTTGTGGAGAGATGAAATTGGGGGGGAGTGTGGATATCTTTCCCTCTTCCTCTTCCTCTTTCTCAATCACTTCATTTCTATAAATAATAATTGAGATTGGGAAAAATATATGTTTATGTGGCAACAAAATTACAAACATAATCTTTATTTAATGGTGATTTAATAATTTTTAATAAAATTGCTTTTTTTTCTATAAATATGTATTTTAATTTTACTACCATGTAAAACATACCTAACTAAGGACAAAAATATAAATATTTTCTAAGTCAATATTGCTTACTTTATAGAATTGACAAATTATATTTTAATAATTAAAAATATGATTTGCTAGGTAATAATAATTTATACTATCAATTTGTATAATAGTAATCATATTTTTTATTTTTATTGTCAAAAACAATCCTTCTGCTGCATAATCATTTATTAAATTATACTTAATTTCACTTGATTTTACTTAGGATAATAATTGTGAATACGATAGGAAAATATACAATAAAACACAGTGAAAATCAAGTATAAATCAATGATAATTATGTTATTAGGATTGTATATTACAATATAATAAAAGTTAGTAATTTTATTAACCAAACTAATAGTATAAATTATTATCTCGTATAAGTCGTACTTTAGATTATTAAAATTCAACTTATCTTTTTAATTTAAGGAATATAAAACCTAATAGAGAAAAAAATGTTTGACTCGAAAATTAATCTATTATAACTATAGTATAGAAGGATAGAGTCCAAGGAACCTAATAAAACTTGAAGAAGAGCCACAAGTTCTTGAATAAATAGCCGGACAACTCTCAAGCGGTTCCATATTAGGAGTTTTTCACAAGTCCAGCCGAATCAAGTCAAGACGAGTTTAAGCTCATATCAATTTTTAACGCAACCGACTTGGTTCTAAGAAAAAGTTACCTCAACATGGTTTGTCTCGGTTAGATTATTTGAAAAAAAAAACTCAGAAGTGGATTAGACTGATAATGATGACAAGTCAGAGTTAAAAGATTCAACATTCTTTACCTAAGCTATAAAATGTTAACAGTTTGAACAGTCATATTTCATATAAATAAAGTGAGCCAACGAGTAAGCCAGCTTTGTCTTGTGCTCGACTCATTTATAAATTGAGTCATTTTCAATTGAACTTTACATGGGCTTTTTCTAATAGAATTTCAAGGAATGAGCTATTTGAACGGTCATATCCCATATAGACAAGTGACCCATGAAGATCATCAACTCAACATATGTTACATTTTAAAATAACACCGGTTAACAATGTATTCATAGGATATTGTGAGGATTCAGATAACGCGCGCATTCTCGCAATTAATAAAAACCAGACAAATAGACAAGCTAAAATATTTGTATTGATAAAACAAAAATGTTGAGTTTGATATAAGAAAATATAGTAGCATATTTGTAACTTCTTTTATATGACAGACAAATAAATGTTAATTAACTCTTTGAAAATTAACTAAAATATAAAGTATAACAAAATAAATAAAGATAAAATGGAATGCAATGGGAAAGCTTGCACAAACAAATATTAAATGGTTTAAGTAACTAAGTCGTAATGAACAAGGTGAAATGTCGTGGTCCGATAAATACTAAGTAACAAGAACATCTTTATTAAATGATATATTGATTACGGTTAAAGTAGTTTGTTTGATATGTTATTGCATTTTAATTTATGGTTGCATGTGTATTTAATTAATGTTTGCACTTGTAGGAATTTAAAAATTAATGTTTGAGAATAATGTATTAAAATAATTAATGTTTGAGCTCATATCTTATATTTTTTTTTAAACTAGGACTCAGATACTCATACGCTCATACTTTTATTTTATACAAACTTTTTATATAAATCATATCATTATTAAAACATGATATTTTTTTTCTAAAGATTATACTTTTATCATTAAACTATCAACTCAAATAACTTGTATCTTGTCGATTAACCCTAGAGACTTCAATTCCTAATTTATATGGAAGTCAGATGTTAAAAGAGAGATAATGGTTGGAGTGAATAAAAAGGATTAGACATATGTTGAGGTGGTGTTGAAAGTTTTAGTTTGTTACTCAAGAATAGTTAATATCTTATCTAACTCAAAGTACATGAATTTAGTAATTGAAATTAGCTTTAATTTACCCACATTAAACCAATCCGTCTTATTCGATAATTGAATCGTTTATAACCGAGATTAATCGATTATAAAAATCTAAGCTTAAAGATATTAACTATATGTTAAGTTTTTCTCAATAACCGATCGGTCCATGATCAGCAAGTTGTTAAAGTTGTTAGATTTAATAACTAATTTAAAAACTTAAATATAGCCCTAAAAATAACATGTTTGTTTTACCAAATTCAAATATTGACATGGTCTCTGTGTAATTTGTTTTAGGGTTATTAGTTTGACATGGTGTACTTATTTTATATTGACTTTACGTAGACTAAGCACTTATTAACGCGTTACTGGTAAGCATAAAAAACCAATGTTTTATAACTTTTTATAATTCGATCAAAACAATATTGTGATTAATCTAGAAGCAGTGAATTATAATTGTGGCTCGAATTAATATATAAATTTGATGATTAAAGTTGTATTAGAATTATTTGAATAAATAATTGCATCATTTTGTACATATGGTAGTCCGAGTATATAAACTTAGTAAAGTGTTGAAGTATGTCAAAGATGATTTGAGTATAATTTTTGTTTAGAAAATCTTTATCTAATTATTTAAACTACAACTTTAATTGCTCCACGAAAATATAATTTTGTAAAAACTTTTATCCTTTAGTCTTTTATGTTGCTCAGAGTGCTTTAATGCTTTAATAGTTTGGAAGTACACAAATCTATCTTAAATCAGTGAAGTCGTCACGATGGTTAATGTCCTCGCGCCGAAGCCAATGGAAGGGGCGGTGTTCCCCTATGACTCTTTCTTGGTTCTTCCTAATGTTCTCCCACCTGGCTTTCAACACGCACACACATACAAACGTGAAAGTCGGTGACATGTCCTCAGCCACATGGATGAGATGGTGTTTTCGACGGGTGTTTACGGCCATGCAAGCCTCCCCGTCCCAAATACCTTCACCAGTCCGCTAACCCTTATACACACGAGCGCTTAGTTTAATGATTCCTTTAACAATCAATTTTAATATAAACAGCTACTTGATTAGTAGATTATTCTATTAGCTTACAAAGTCTAGCATCTGATCCTTACCATGCACAACATCTGATCTTTTACTTGGTCAATTTATGGTTCTATATAACCACTTAACAATTTTGTTTTATAAACCCTCATTATTAAATTTGTAAGATATTTACAAGTGACATTTTATCGTCTGTCATTTGATTTTATAGATATTAATATCTTTTTTGTTTCGTTTGATGATGACCCTGAGACGCATTGCTTGTTCGTAAGTGGGCAATTAATACATATATGTATCCAAAAGTTCCGGTTTTTCAAAAACATAAAAATAACCCCACCTCAACCTCAGACCTTTAACTCGTATGGCAACCTGAATATTTATTAAAGATTTTAAACGAACATCATCTAAAATAAATAAATAAAAAGTCTCGATATCTACACATCCCCTGATTATAAATCAACACCCCAAAATTCTATACGAATCGTATAACACCATACAGATCGTATAGGTGGCTCGTATAGCCTTATATGAGGCATATAACCCCTCAGACAGCCTCCTGAATTTTTCCTCGTAGTTAGTGTCGAAATTTGATGTACGTGTCGTATAGCCCTATATGTGTCGTACAAGATTGTATGGGGTGTATTGCCATCTGATAGCCCTCCAGAACTTTCCTCGTTTTCAGTGTATTTAACTCTATACGTCACGTATGATGTTACACGAGACGTATATAAAAGTGTCGATTTATAAAATAGGATGTCTGTATGTTAGGATTAAAAAAAGGCCTGAAAACTTGTCAAGTGGCTGACTCTTGTTGATTGGCCAGGCAAATTCGTAAATAGAACAAAAGAACTAACTTTGAAATAATAAAGATATAATAATTAATAATTAATGTATTATTATATTGAAATAAAAAGTGATAAATATGGTTGGAATAAACACTTAAAAATAGTTATAAATGAATATGTAGAAACCCCAACATTATAAATTAACATCTTAAAATTTTCTATACGGATCATATAGCATTATACGCGTCGTATAGAGGCGGTCGTATATCCTTATACGGGGTGTATAACCTGTCTGACAGCACCCTGAATTTTTTCTCGTAGTCAATGTCGAAATTTGTTATACGTGTCGTATAGTCCTAAATGTGTCGTATAGTGGGGTCATCTAAGGTTATATGGGACGTATAGCTCTCTCACAGCCCCTAATTTTTTCTCGTTTTCAATGTATTCGTCCATATACTTCGCGTATGGTCGTATAGCCCTATATGTGTCGTATAGGGGGTTGTATATGACTATTGGAGCGTATAGCTCTCTGACAGCCCTTAAATTTTTCTTATATTCAATATATTCGACCATGTACGTCACGTATGAACCTATATATAAAGTATAGGCGTCGATTTATCTGGATGAATATATCTATACCGGTCCTTAAATATAAAGAGGTTGGTTGAAACATAATGGAGCCAGCTGTGTATGAACTAAACTTGTCTTTCTATTTGACTTTTCTAAATCCAGACATCATGGTCTTCATAACTCAATAAGTTGAGCTTCAGAAGTCGTACGTTGATCTGGATAGAGATATCTGAACTCTGGGAAAGTAAAAAGAGCTACAGGTGGGGTTGAGATATTAAAATGAAAGATGTGATGGCGACAGCTGAAATAAAAATGCCTTGTCACCGCACTCTTGTGGGACCCACGCCACGTGTCCTCTCTTACTAAACCCTCATACTAAAATAAAATATAGGTCATCAAGAGAATAGTATTTTGATGGTAAATTGTAAGAGTTGTGTAATGGGCTATTGCCTTTTGTCCTTGTGTTTCTCCATTAAGATCTAGTCACATAGTGGCAATACGTATTTAACGATATCATTACAAATGTTCTAAGGTGACTTTTTTTTATTCAAGATGCTGAATACTTAAATCTAATAAAATGCTTGTATAACTGTTTAATAAAATAGATTAATAGGTGTTACGAGAAAAATAAAGTAAAATATAGAAGGTTTGATTTTTTTAAATTTTTAGGTAGATTAGTTATTACAACTAGTAACTAATAATAATAATTCTTAAACAATTTTTTTAAATAGGAGAAATTTAAAAAAATGTTTAGATTAAGGTTATTTAGTGACTGAAAATACTACATATTATATAACTAAAGTATAAATAATATTCAGTTTCGTTTTTACACCTAAACACAAAATTATACTTATTATTAATTTATTACGAACTCAACTCATGCCCTTCGCCTAATAAGCGGCGTTGTAATGTTTGCTTTCTAGTAAATAATACAATAATAATAATAAATACAACAACTATATAAAAAAATTTGGTTGATTAATTAAGTATGGCCGTATGGGTGAAGCGTAAGATTCTATATACCCAACTAGTGATTATATTATGATAATCAATTAGTGTTGTAATTATTTATATAATCTTTCAAGAATCATCAAATTAAACAATTAATATTTTTGACGTGGGGGTAGTTTTGAAGTTATGAAAAGGTCGATTAAGTTGCTTTTTTAAAAATTGTGGTGTGCTACATTTACCGATTTATAATATTTATTTATACATATTTTAAACGTTTAAAAACTACATTTACCAGTTAGTTCAAAAGCCTAAATCATTAATTTGTTAGTAATGAATGAATCTTGATATTCGATCATTATCAGAGAGTTACATTACTTTGAATCACAGACACCATTTAACTCTCGAGCTCATTCAAGTCGGGATTTGAATTGGAAAACTTGTACGTGATTGTGACCGGAAGACATGGTTGTAGGACCGAAGTATTTAATCTCACTTAAGCGGGATTATATGGTAAAACAAGTCGGGCATGTAATATTTTTATCTGGTTTTTCGACTTGTAACTCTAAAGCAATAGAAATAGTGGTTCTTTAATCACGATTAACAGGTCATTAAGCCGGTTAAAGACAATTAAATATGATCTCTTACAAGATTGAATAATTATCACATAATAAAGAGAGGCCACCATCTATTCTTCCATTTGTTTTAGTGTAAAACACTCTTTCTCATACGCGTAAAATAGAACTGAAAGAAGAGATGCACCCCAAAAAAACATACGAAAACACTCTCATGGCCAAGAACACACCCTGCTACGCTATTGTTTTGTACCTTAAATCTACACAAAATCCCGGTGTATTCTCATGTTTGTTAGTTATCTCTAATAGCAGTATTATGAATGTTGTCGTACTCTATGAAAACAAAACAATGCGAATATGCGTGAAACTTATTTTTAGAGAAATCAGGTTGAACACGATAATTAACCACACTACAACTGCTATGCAAAATTTATTATACATGATTAGCAGTTTATTGTGGGTCCAAGCTATATTCTCTGAGTGAATATCAGTCGGTATGTTAGTTAACATTTTATTGTAATCTGTATTTCTGTAAACAATATTATTTTTTCGTACAAGTTAGAACAGAAGTATTTAATTTTTAAACGAGATTCATCAAGTTGAGCTACTTTATATAAATGATAAACCCCATGTGATTGGTTGCAACAAAACATCACTGTTGCATTGAATGGTATACCCGTGACTACACTACACTTTCTTTTAGGTATTATTAATTAATTATATCGTAATAATAATATATATTCGTAATTCAAATTCAAACACAAAAAATAAATGAAAAGTATTCTAAATCATCCCAATATGTCTAAACTCATTTTCTTATGATAGATGGTGTATATACTTCATTAATTGATTAGATTTTAAATCTCATAATATTCTGACTAGACTGTATTCTCCTCGCTAATTGATAAGAGATTGAATCCTACAACATGTAGGATGTACGTCTAATGATTGTTAAGAGTATTCTTTTTAACAGTCACTTTTTGAAACAAACAGTATGCAAACTTGTAGACTATCATTTGCAGTTTTCTAGTTTTCTAAAAGAGAAAAACACTAGAAATGACTAGGGTTGGCCATCAAAACAAGTTAAGCCAAGACAACACGGGTCAACTTTGAAACCATACGGGCCGACTTGGCTCGAAATATCTCTACCAGGCTGAAAATTTAGTTTGAACAATGCTTATTTACAACTCAAGTAGTTTAAAAAACCAGCTCGTTTCAAAAACTAAATATCAAATAACCTAAACTAACCAACTCAACAAACACAAATCTAAAAATCCTAAGCAAATCAAAGAAGATACTGAAGGCTGATTAGTTAATTTATTCAACAGGCATTTTACTCATCAGCTCGAAAACTTGTACAAGCCAGTTGACTCAACCGATGTTAGCTCAAGTTGATTTACTCTGAGCTGTTTTCGAGCAAAGTTATGAGCTATTATTAAAACAAATCTGCGATTCACAGCATAACCTGGGAAGTAAACATTAATTCATTTCTACAGTTACATCTCAACACCTCAGCCTCGGTGCTTTAGTTCTTGCAAAATTGAAACTGTCTTGACATTTTCACATACAAGCAAAAGCTAGAATATGATGAATCAACCACACAAAACACAGTTACCAATTGTCAACAGGGTTTTATAGATCACGAAATATATAGCTTCAACTGAACAACGGGCCAACAGGTTTATGAGTCAAATTATATGAAACTCCATGAGCACAAAAATCAGAAGCATCTGATACTGGCCAAAGAATCATGTCAGCAAGAATGTCAAAGCCTTTTTGTGTTGCCATGAAATCGGCAAAAAATAACATGAATTAAAGCAAAAAAATAGAGCGCTTAGAAAGTATTTGCCAGGTCTATCTGTTCTCGTTATTCTTGTTTGGTGTGCGGAGAGAAGAACAGAGCAGAAGGAAGAGGAATACTGTTGATTACGGTTTCATATTTGCAATCAGGGAAGTGTAGCTCTGAGTTCCTTCCTGTCTGCCCCAAATGACTGCAAGACATAAGTAACAAGTTTGATTAGAAGATGGATATTATATATATTAATAAAGGGGACAGACAATTAACAGAAAGTAAAAATAATAATAAAAGATATACCTCGATCCCAAATCCTTTACGGTAAACATTGGTGAAGAGTTCAGATTCATCTGGCATCGGGCTTTCCTGTGGTTGCAGAGAATGATAATATCAGGTTATTTATGAGCCTCTATATGTCAGATGGTTGCAACTAAAAGAAGAGAAATTTGACAAGTTTGTCACCTTTGCCTGAGCAATGGCCTCATCGACTTCTTTTCTAACTTGTTTCTCTATATCCTGAAAACAATACGATAGAGTGTGTTAGAGTACTATCATGTGCTTTTTAAATAAAAATAAATACTCAGATTTGTTATGGTATTTTAGAACTAATATGAGGAATAATAAAAAGATAAGGAACAGACAAAAAGAATCTATATTTTGTTTTACCTGGTGTGACGAAAAATAAAGATGCGTGGAGAATTGAGGTGGGATCCATCAAATTGAAGATTACAAAATAAAGAACAATGCTGTAAACAACAAAAAGTATCAATGGATCACCTTCAGCTCTTTCTCGGTGGCTAAATCATGAGCAAGTATCAACTTCCTTATTCTTTCAATAGGATCACGTTCCTGAAAGTGGTTATTACAGCATTATTAACAAAATAATGGTTTGACAAAACATGGTAAACGATTAACAAACCTGTCTGACACCACTTATTTCATCACGCGTACGGTAGGTGCTACCAGGATCAGACATAGAGTGACCATGATACCTGTAAGTGTCCATTTCCAAAATCTGAAAATAATCATCAAACAAGACAATAAAGTCAACCATGTGATAAGTAATTTGATATTAGAAGTGTTTGTAAGGAACATACTATGATGTTTTCCCTGATTGTAGCACATTGAGTAATAGGGTTCTAAGTTAAAGTTTTCATATAAACTTAACAAAAATTGTAATATCAGGGAAAGAATTAAACAGGAATCCCACAAAAAATAGGATGCAGTTTTTATCATGGGGGTCTTAATATCCCATGAACACCACACAAAAACTTTGACTACTTACAATAGGTCCATTCTTCAGAACATGTTCCTTCGCAAATTTGCAAGCTTGTTTGACAGCAAACGCATCCATACCATCAACCTACAAAACGATATGCATTAAGATCATTAACAAATTAAACATCAGAAAGACTTGATATTAAATTATAATATCTGAACTTCCAAAACAGATGATTACAGTTTTTGTCTTAAATGCTATATAACTGACATGCTAGCCTACAAGAATTATAATATGTATATACCTTAAAGAACATACAGAGCAGTCACAGAGATAAATAAAACTATCTATTAATCAAATTTCACAAAGATTTACATAGAGAAACATAGACCATGTTGCATTAAAATTACTCCAGACATGTATTTTATGATGCTAATCATGTTGCGTAAATATTGCCACAAAGTTCATGGCAAGAAAAATAGTACAGTATATAAACACCTAAAATAGTATGTACTTGAAGGTATCATTATAGTCTCAGCCACCTTTTGTTGTTTCATGTCTATATAACACTGTAATAACTATCTCAAAACCTTAGCCGTAAAAAGCATGGACGTGCAAGCTTTAAAAACCATTTCTAGAATGCTATCAAATCAGTGGATGTGTTGATGAGATAACATTTAAGAGTTACAGCACTTTTGAAGATAGGTGTTTAGAAAGCAAGAGTAATTGAGTCAAAATAACTAATGCTTGAAGGAGCTTTTTAGTTCACCAATTTTACCACCTACTGTGCTTCCGGATAAAGACGATAAATAAACTAAAGAATAAAACAGGGGATTAGATATTAACCCCCAACTGAAGCATTTGAAGTCATTGGTGATAATATAGCCACAGAAATAGACACTGTTTCATAATTAGAAACAAGATATAGTTCCACATCACATAGCAGCTAGGAAAATGAAAAAAAAAGGAGAATAATAGTCCTTTGGTAAAATAAAAAAAATGGAGTTCACCTTAAAGTCTAGAAAGAATGTAAAAGACCACCTTTTTGGACGATTCTAAAATTGCTCGAATACAGATTAACAAAATAACTATTTACAAAATGCTAATACAAAGGACAACTATGTGACTCTCTAACTGATCTTAAGTGCCAGATTTGTATAGGACAATTTTGAACAAAAAGGTTATGACGCATAACTTTCTCTGGGAGAGGGAGGGAGTGATGGTAGTAATAATGATAATACCAGCAACAAGTAGTAAAACTTAACTCCCATTAAAATATACAAGAACCAAACTCACCTTCAATCCTGGAACATAATCCCCACGCTTGTAATAAGCAGGACTCTTTGCAGCTCTCCATTCCGCTGTACCCATACCATCTGCACATCAATTAAAAAACCACAATTAAACACAATGGTTGTTCAGGCAATGTCCACGAGCTCAATAATCAACCAAAATGTGTACACTGTTAACTTTTCCACTAAGTTGACGAATAGATACAAACACACTCACATGATTTATTTATAATAACAACTACCAGTAATCTTGAAACAGGCTTCCTTCTTAATAAGACAAGTTACGAGAGATTACGTTCTAGAACTATACTTTCAGAAAACTCCTTGTATTTGAAATATAGGAGCTTCAATTCCAACTCCTCGCCCAAATATTAAAGCCATAAACTTTATATAGAGTTAGCTAACTTGATATGTAAATTTTCGACCCTGTAACTTTTTGAAAGATAAAATGAATAAAAAGAAGAGAAAAGGTCTTCCGAACTCATGCAATTATGTCTTAAAAAGTTCAACACACATTTCATAATTCTATATTTTGTTAGATTTTCCAATTTGATGGTGGGCTTATCACGACCAAAATTCAATACCAACACAGACAAATGAATATTTCTATATAGTATCCTCTTCCAAGTCCAACCAATTGATCCAATAAAATATACATCACATCAAGCACATGTCCTGATATCCGCATGTTTAATATACTACATCATATACATGATATCCTGCATTAGCAAACCAGAAGTATTACACTATCACATCTCAAGACTCTAGAAGTCTAGATGATGTTCATGAATACACTACACGATGAACTCAAACATGCTTATTCATAATTTCACTTCAACAAACACAAAACACAATCAATCATGATTTTACTTACAGTGATTGTTTTCGCATACAAAAATAGCAGGCAAGTCCCACAGAGCAGCCATATTGAGCGCTTCAAAAAGCTGCCCTTGGTTAGCAGCACCATCACCATACATAGCAAAAGTCACATGCTCCTCCTTCCTATACTTCTGAGCAAACGCCAATCCACACCCTAACGGCACCTGAGCTCCCACAATCCCATGCCCCCCAAAGAAACACGCATCCTTCTTATAAAAATGCATCGACCCTCCTTTCCCCTTGGAGCACCCCGCTATTCGACCCATAAGTTCAGCAAAACTCTCCAGTAGCGTCCCACCGCGCCCTAGGAACAGACAATGATCACGATATGCGGTGATTATGCAATCCTTTTTCGTGATCGCAGCCTCCATCCCTATGCTGACGGCCTCTTGTCCGTCGTACAGGTGGCAAAACCCTCGGATGAGCTTCGATTTGTAGAGAGAGTCAGCGGCGATCTCCATACGGCGCATAAGTGCCATATCGGTGAAGAAGGTCATGAGCTCTTTAGGAGTGGTGTCGATTGATCGGGACGGAGGTTCGCAGTTGTGGCCGGTGAAGGGGACGCTGGTTTCGACGGTGATGGTGGTTGTGGTGTCGGTGGAGAAGGGGTGACGGTGGAGGAAGGAGGCGGAGGAGGCGGTGGAAATGGGCATGAGGAGGCCGGAGCTCCGGCGAGCTAAAGCCATGTCGTCGGTGGTTTTTGGCCGATGAAGGGATCGGAAAGTTAGGTTTGGAGTCACGGTGAATGAGTTATACACAGTGAGATTAACAATAAAAGGTAAAATGAGTTTACACCGTTAAACTCTCTCACAAAAATATTTTAAAATTTAAAGTAAATTATAAATTATGTCATTTATTAATATACGAAATTACACGGGATGTTCTTTATTTTAATAATGTTTTTTTTTAAATATATGCAAATCTATTGTTTTTTACACTAACTTTCAGTTAAATGTACAGTTAACTCAGTTATGTATCTCTCACATAAGGTGCATTTTTAACATTTCTTTCCACATCTAATATATTAAACAAACCATTGAAACCCCTTGAAGTTGAACAAACAACGATGGTAAGATTAAAATCTTTAATTTACCTTTTGTAATTCGCTGCTTTTTGAATTTCTGTCTTATGTTGTGTGAAAAACAAGCGATTCATAGTTCATTTTCTGACTTCTGCAATTATATAAACAATTCAAAGAATCACAAGTAATCTTTAAGTTTGTATTCCTTATTGATTTCATATTATTTATTGATGTGACTAGTTTATAAAGTATTTACATGTATTTTTTGGTGTGTTGATTTCCCGGCCTTCTAAATGATTTGTGACTTGATTCTTACTTTAGTAAATGTTATAGGAGATTATTGTCATTAGAAGTTTTTACGATTATACGAATGAACACACACCAAGAGTGATTGGTTTCACCGACTTACCTAACGATTCGATATTTTTTAATTTTCTTTTCATTTAAAATTTTTATTTTTTATAAAATTGTAATATATTAGACGTGAAAAAAATGATAAAAATGCTCTCATTTGATGGGACACATAACTAAGTTAACTGTACATTTAGATGATAATCAGTGTAAAGGACAATATATGTGCAAATCTATTAAAAACTTTTAGTAAAAAAACATTGTGTGTAATTATTAAGACTAAATGACATATCATGCAATTTCATATATTAATAAAGATCACAAATTGTAGTTTACTTTAAAATTTAACATCAACTACTATATCCTTAAAAACAAAAAAACAAGATCACCTAAGCATCACATGCATGTTTGTTTTTTTCTTTTTTTTTCTTCTTTTCTGTTACATTGTGTTTCCAAGTTTATTTAAAAAAAAAACAGTTATGTTTCAAAAATTTTTTAATGAAAGCAAAAAAGTTATGTTGTCGTGTTCCCCTTAAGTTTAAATATATGTCAATTATATCTTGTACTTATAAATTTATTTTTTTATACATTCATAAATTTTTAGTCTTTTATTCCTTCTTATAAGTTTTTATATTCAGTTTTTTTTAATAAAACTACAAATAAATCATCACGACATTTTTATTTTTATCTACATTTCGGTGTAATCTTATTCAAAGTGGTGTTGTGCGTCGGATTATTAAATAATATCAAGTAATCGATGCACTAACGTACAAGTCTTATCTATTCCTCTTATAACTTTTAAAATCTAATGTTATATAAAATCCAAATTTATTCATGCTAACTTTTATCAAAGTTAATATCCTTAACCACTAAGTTTTTGCACTTGTAACACGCTTATTTTTATTGACGTTCGGACATGTAATATTCTAGCAGTTCTATTTTTTCTATATAAACTTTCGAGTATTATGAACATGCCACCATAGCTCACGGGTTAAAGTTTTAAATGTCATCAATAACAGAACTGTTCCATTTTTCTTATATAAAACTACTATGTTATCAACCCCTCGCCGTGCGGCTTCGCGGCTGGTCACAATTATGGTGTTAATACTAGTTTTATATTAAAACTTAACTAAATGGGGCTTCATATTCATAAATTTTATCAACCATATTTTAAGGGTAAGAGGATCATTTACACTGACATTTGTGACTAAATGAACCGAAAAAAGTTAAAACTGCCTAAACTTCCTAAGGGTGGCCTGGGGGAAAAACCAAAGAGTAGTCCTAAATAAACAAATATTCGTTTCTTTAATACTACTACTAATGTTCAACAATATATAAGAAAGCGCATGCATGTATTCATTGGTTGACCTACAAATATCATCCTGCCAGTTCGCTTATTGGTGGACGATCCATCACGCTAGATGCGGCTACGGCATTTCTTTGTAATTGGGGGTCGATATCAGGCAATTTAGGAATCTAAATCCAAAAAAAGAAGGTTAAAGCGGTAAGAGACATGTTACTCTATGGAAGAAAAACTTAACCTTCAACATGTACCTGTGCTAACACATCAATCGTTCTACGTAGCAAGCGCGCTAAATCTCCTTCATCCATTGCACAATCCATCATTATTTCTTTCCAAGTCAAACCAGATGCCCATGCTTCTACCATCCCAGAAAACTGGCTATCCAAACAGCAAGGTATCTGTATTCAAATAAACCTTCTCAATGGTTTTCAAAATATTTTGTTTGTTTATGTAATAATGTAAGTTTATATAATCATATGTAGCACATAAAATACTCATAAAGTTTAAAAACCAGACAAAGAAGGGTTTGTAAGCTGGGCCCTACCTGACCTGACTCGACCCATACTCAACCTGATGGACTAACCTTTACGTCATGCTTTTCTTGAATTTGTAAGAGTGATCTTCTTTGGTCATCTAGAAAGTTAATGACTTCTAAAACAGTGCTAGAAGGTTCATAGATATAACTGCAAGAAGAAAATCATATCAACTCATTGCAACTTAGAGACGTTGTGGACACTTATATCAGTTGATCACTATATTAATTACACATATTAATCAATATAATATACCTGTTATTTTTGGAAGGTCTGACCTTGATTCCTTCAGAAACAATACTTCCACAGACAGCAGCTAATTGTGGAGGTTTAAGATCAAATAAAATTTTATTTCTAAGAACCATTGCAATCCACAGCTCGTTTTCCCCTCGAAGAGCGGCAGCAGTTTCACCAAGAGGAAATAACACATGGGTGTTAATATCTAAAGCCCTTATTTCATGTATCACACTGCTCACCTGTCAAAAGTACATGCCATCATCACAAAAGTAACAATAATTAATTATTATTTTCAGATTACCTGCAGAAACTCCTTCCAGCCAGACGGTTCGATCTGCTCTAAACGAGTCATCAAACGATTTGATCTAGCTTTCAGCCGTTGGATCTTTTCCTCAGTGAATCTAGCCACATCCACTATTTTTTTATACTCTTTAAAGCCTTCTGTTTTAGCTATTTTTTTCTTCAAATGAGAAACTTTATTCCGCTGATTCTTATAAGATTCTACTGCATCATAGTATGCTTGCGAATATTGCACAACCTAAGCAACAAGAAAATATGAATATTCAGACAAAAATCTTAAATTAATCTCAAATATGCATTACAAGACCAGCGTAATGGTCCAAATGATTCCTGGGGTTGTTAAGATTTGAGTTTTGAATTGGGCTTTGCGTTTTGGAACTGATTATGTGATCACTGCACATCGAAGTTGCAAGAATCAGTTTTAGATGTTTAAATCTAGAGGTCAAATAATCCGGAAATAGGTTTCATACTGGCTAGTCAGCTACGGTTAAACTTATCATCCAGAGTATTTGCTAGTTATTTAACCTATATTAAGAGACATTTAGTCCCATTTCATAAAATGTCTCTTTTATTTCCTTTTTCAGTTTTTCGGTCACTTTATCTATTAATTTCTTAACATAATCAGCATTTGTGAAACACCTAATCATCTGATAACAACAAATTCATCAGCAGAAGCAGATACTCTCTTCTATAGCTCTTTTTTTACTACAACTGCTTACAAGGTTCTTGTCATTCGATATCACATTATTGCTTTCAAATCACAAATTCAAATAACTCTTTAGATGCTTGATGAAATTTACTATCATGATATATCAGCTACAAGTAGTTTTGTAAGTATCATGATCTTTTTAAACTATAAGCACAATAAAAAAACCTGCAAGTCTTACCTCATTATCTTCTGAAAGACTACTTAAATTTGGCACATTTAAACTCCATGACCATGTCTCTAACGACCCTTCCATACACCAAATACCTCCAAGTTCAGATTGACTAAGTTTCTGCCACTGCATCTCCATCTTTTCGAGATGAGCGGTCATGATTTCTCGAGGTAAAGCATCACCATTATTCAAAGCAATATTGGGGAAACCCGCTCTATACACTGACTTAATACACCTCTCTGTGAAAAGATACCATGTGTTATCTGAACCAAGAGCCACATAATAAGATGGTCTTGTAGTAAGTTGACTTTCGAGGTCAACACCACCTCCAGATATTGCTTTTAAAGAAAAAGAATCGTTCTCAACAACCTGTGTGTAGCAAAGCAATATGAAATTTATAATGTACTTCTAGTAATAAGTTTGATTGCATTAAAAAACACAAGCAATAACATGTACCATATTTTTAAGTTTTGAACCATGCATGGAGTCAATATCACCTAAATATACAGCAGGGACCAAATGTTTAGTTCCAGCATTATCATGATACTGCAAACACAAAAACGGCAAGTGTCCATCTTCCAATGTTTGCAGCAACGGTCTCAAAGAAGACATTCTTTCCATCTCCATTTTTCTACGCAGCTCTGTTCGAACACGCTTTTCTGCCTACAAATAGCAGTATAATTGTTTACAATAACTCATAAAAGAAGAACGAATCTTGCCTTTTGATGATGATAATAAAATAATACTTACTCTGAGCTCCTCCTGCAAATCTGCCATTTCTTTATATGCTGATTTTGATAAAATAGTCTTGCTTTTCCTGTCGATAGCTTCATCACTGATTTCAGAAGTCAAAATCTGAATCTCCTTTTGTATTTTATTAAGTTCATCTTGTGCAGCAAGCATAACGTTACTCCCAACATAATTTCCGAAACTCTGTTCAACCAACTTTCTTGCTTCTTCTAGAGTCCGCCCTGTTCTCGAAACTTCTGAACCATCTCCTTCATTTTGAATCTGAGTAACTTTTGCACCCTGCCTACCGGAACTATTGATCAGTAATGCCCTGTCACTACAGGCGGCAGGGAGGACTGGGTAACAGGTCAAACAAGTTTGGGTTGAAACAAGTCGCTTTTTAGTATGGGTTGAAATGGGATGGGATTGGTAGGCTTTTTCAATCAATGTGTTAAACTATAATTAAAAACTATTATAAAATATAGATCTTTGAATAAAACGATTTATTAGGTTATATGAACTGAAGATGGACTTTTGGCTACTTTCAATCTGTTTGATCAGTTCCCCTATTGGTTAACTTCTTTCTTTGACCAAAATAAAATAAAACACGACCTAAGTCATCCGCATTCATAATTAAACATATGGCAATTGCTGCCAGAAAGATAACAATAGTCTGGTATATTACCGCAAGAAGATTGAGAACCATTCCATACGAAGCAGTAAACTGTGAAACAAGGGGTTGTAGCCCAGCTAAAAGAAGTTTACAACATTCTTCAGCCCCTTCATAGGGAGTTTGAACAACAACTGCATGACCCGTTTTATCTATGCCTCTTCGCCCAGCCCGGCCTGCCATTTGAAGCAGTTCATTGGTGGTTAACTGGATTCGTCCACTTTCACTCCTCTTGCTGAGTGACGAAATCACAGCCGTCCGTGCCGGCATGTTGATTCCAGCAGCAAGTGTTTCAGTAGCAAAAACAACTTTAACAAGCCCTTTTTGGAACAACTCTTCTATAAAAGACTTCCAAAGAGGTAAACAGCCAGCATGGTGAGCTGCAACTCCTCTAAGTATCCCTTTTACAGCTGATTCCCTAACAGCATCAGGATACTTGATTCTGAACCGTTTTAAGGCCAGATCAACTTCACTCATTTCACATTCATCTAAAAGTTTGCAGTCTTCAAGATACTGAACCGCCACATCACACCCTTTTCGGCTAAAAATAAACCACACTGCAGGTAGCATATCCCTTGATTTAAGGTGCCATAATGTATC
>BJCO01017670.1:33061-52494 GCA_018326465.1 Flaveria floridana
GGTCACAAGGGTTCGGGTCAAAAGGGTGAAAGTAAGGTTGGGTTTACGGACCAAGCAAACAAACTATTTCTGACAAGTCTTTCACGTGGTTTATGTCAAGAAGTTAAGATTTTTTTGGTGTTGATAATTATTAATATATATATGATAGGAAACCACATCTTTTCAAATAATCAAATGTTTTAATTAAAAATGATTTACTAGTTCTACTTCTACACAAAATGAACATTGGTTTTTGACTACATAAAAGAATCTAGCCAATTATAAATGACCCCCATTATGTTTGCTAAATGTATGGTAGTAGATTATTGTTCGGCTTTACAAAGTTTTGTTAAAGGTTTACTTAATTTTGTTAAAGGTTTACTTATGTTAATTTGTTGTCGCTTTTTCAATTGAACTAGTTGAATTCGACGTCGCGCGTTGCGAGAGTATTTTGAAGTCGATAATCTCTACTACACCCCTAGTTACAACCCTTGGCTGAGATCCGGCACGTGGCTTCATCCAGTTACGCCTTTTGTCATTCATGAAGAATGTAGCCACGTGGCTTCATCCACTGTCGCACACACATGAACCACAAACTTACTCTTTTGAATGTGAATATTAAACATATATTAAACACCGTGCCATGCAAGTATCCATGATTAACTAATCTACGAACAAAGCATCGTGCAACGCGCGTACCTATAAAAGACTTCCAAAGAGGTAAACAGCCAGCATGGTAAGCTGCAACTCCTCTAAGTATCCCTTTTACAGCTGATTCCCTAACAGCATCAGGATACTTGATTCTGAACCGTTTTAAGGCCAGATCAACTTCACTCATTTCACATTCATCTAAAAGTTTGCAGTCTTCAAGATACTGAACCGCCACATCACACCCTTTTCGGCTAAAAATAAACCACACTGCAGGTAGCATATCCCTTGATTTAAGGTGCCATAATGTATCTATAACTTGAGGAACCTAAAAAATTATAAAGTTATTGAACATTATGTTGGTCATTTATTAAGTTTTCAGAAATTTTGTACCTGTGAACGGCGAATGTTGCTTTTGTCATTCTTTGAAGAAGATGATACATCGGTTTCAAAATTTCTGGAGTTCCTCCTTCTGGGCCTCTCTTCCTCATATGACGAATTAAGTTGCAGATAACTGGTGGATAGCTTCCTATTCATGCCAGTTCCTGTTTCATTTAGAAGGGGAAGCAAAGCTGTTTTGGTAGAAAAGTGCCAATTCAAAGGAACCGGACGTTTTGTTGATGTTACCAGCTCAGTCTTTCTATGAATCTACAAGACACAAAATCAATGATTCAACATAACTTCAAATGTGGGATGTTACTGTTAATAAAGAAATATACCTGATTAATCCAACCACATAATTCATCCAGATGTGCTACCGTTGCTGACAAGCATATAAGTTGCACTTCTTTTGGACAATAAATGACCTATGAAATGTGGACATACTCACAGTAAGAGTTAAGACTACACACAACAGCTTAAAGATTTTACAAATATAAGGCTAAGAAAAAACGCACTATCTCTTCCCAGACTGTACCCCGAGATATGTCACTAAGATAATGTACTTCATCCAAAACAATCACATCAACGTTGAAAAGCCCACTTTCTGATGACATAATTCCAACGCTGCACTCATAAGGATGTGTAAAGTTCGCAATTTGCATAACTGGGCAGGCTCTCATTCAAAGTAATAGATACGAACAACTTACACAGTACACACCTCTGATATAACATGTTTCGGAGGATCTCAGTGGTCATAATTAGAACCGGAGCATCCCTGTTGATGGCAGAATCTCCGGTGAGAAGACCAACATTGTCTTCACCAAATGCATCACTGCAAAAACAAGAAACAAACTTGTTTCATAACCAATCAAATTTACATTAAGAATAAACTATCTTAATCTATAATCTATTATTTGTTTAAATATACAAGTGCTTGATACCAAAACTCGCGGAATTTCTGATTAGATAGAGCCTTGAGAGGAGTAGTATAGAATAATCTTTTTCCTCTAGCTACCGTAGCAACAGCTGCAGCTTCAGCAATCAAAGTTTTACCTGCACTGGTCGGTGCAGAAACTACAACCGAAGAACCTCTCAGAAAAGCTTCAATTGCTAACCGCTGCATGAAGTCAAAGTCAGTATCAAAGGTAGTGTTAGGATAACCAATGTCGCAGTTGTCTGGTCGTTAAAACCATATATAAAGATCAGCAATTGCAGATTGCAACAAAATTGAATTTAGGGCTTATCTACAGTCTACACCCAAAACCCCCCTAAAACATTGGCGTTCCCACAATCACAAAACCATCAATTACCATACATCGAATGCAAAATACCAAAGTATGCAAGCGTAAACACCAAACACCACCTGAAATTTGTCAATTCTGAAGTTGTAAACAGAAGAAAGCTCATCGACATCTATAATCTCACCACCATACTCTCTGACGTCATTACAAATTCTCTCAATCCTCTGCCACTTAAACTCTTCAAACCGAGAGTTACTATCACCACCCTCCGAAACAACATTCTCATCGCTCTCATCTTCACTGTACGCTTCAACTTCCTGACTGAACTCCCCATCCACTTCGTACTCCTCCGCCGCCTCCTCATCGTCTTCATCATCATCTTCTTCTTCTTCTTCTTCAGTATCTGAAACCTGAGACTCCCCTACGGCGAAATTGGATCCCGGAGACTTGTAATTGCATCGAAAGTGATGAGTTTTTTGGGTTTGAAAGGATCTGAGGAAGGAGAAGGGTGGGGTGATGTGAGATTGAGAGTGAGTTTGGAATCTGAAGTAACGATGGAGAGCATATTGAACAATTTGAAGCGTAGGGTTTTGAGGGGAGATGATAAAGGAAGAAGATGATGGAGAGAGTGTGTTCATGGCGGGATGGATTAGGCTGTTGTGTACGGTTTGTGTACCACCCCAATAACCAGTATGGTGGTCACTGATACGACGTCGTTAGATTATTATTTTTACAGATATGACGTATGAAGGAAGCTAAATATATAAACTTTGTGATTTAATTACGTCTCCAAACAAAAATATTTTTATCGATATTTAAGTTACTCAAATTAATCGATTTGAGTTATTTAAATTTGGGAAATTTTTAAACTGGATTCAAAATCAATTCGAAGTTAAAAATTAAATTAGTTCATGTTGATTAAATTCAATTCTTAAAAAATAATATAAATTATATCATTTTGAAAACTAATACAAGCGTCTTGAAGTTAATAAAACATGAAAAATGGCAAATGATTAAAGTTGTAACATCTAAAATACAAATTTAATTTAGAAGCCTAATTTCTAATATACAAATTTAGTTTAGAAGTCTAATTTCTATTTAAACATAATTATGTTTGTACAAAAGTTTAGAAAATACAAATTATTTGCAATATTTTAACTAGGGGTGTGAAAAAAATCAAAATAACCGAACTGCAACCGAAAAAACCGACGCAACCAAACCGAAACCAATAAGACACCGATGGTTTGGTTTGATGATTTTTTAGAAAAAGATTTTTTCGGTTCGGTTTCGGTTTTGCTTGTAAAAGAAACCGAAAAAACCGAACCGAAACCATAAAACCGAACTTGTAAATTTAGAGGTGTATTCGTACACTTATAAACTTGACTAGCTTATAAATTATTTATTTAAGTTATGATATCTAAAATAGATAGATATTTAGGTTACTAGAATAATATTTAAACCCTTTTGTTTAGTGGATTAAACTATTTTATTGAATTTTTTGTTATTGTATTTTATTAATTGTAACTAATTTTATGTTAAGAAATTTATAAGAATATACAGATTATGTTTAAAAATCAAAATGATGTAAGCCCAGAGTTTTAGTTTAAAGTCATTATTTTGAATCAATCTGAAAAAAATAACTTGAAACCCAAAAACAAAATCGAAAAAACCGAAACCAAACCAAAACCGAACTGAAAACCGAAAACCAAAAACCAAAAAAAACAAAACCAAACGAATTTAAAAACCTAGAAACCGAAATATCGGTTTTTTGTTTCGGTTTTAGGTTAAAACCGAACCAAACCGACCATGCACACCCCTAATTTTAATCTCAGACATTTTCATTCATATCTTTTGCTCTCGTAACTTTAACCAGAATGAGGTTGTTTATGTTTTATATAACTTTTTTAGCGTTCCTTCCGTTTGATTTACATTTTTGTTTTTAATCTATTAACTAGGATAGATAATTAAACATTAATGCTACAGATCAATCTTTTATGGTCATAATACTTTATATACTAAACAGTTATATTTTAGGTTTATGTGAAATTTCAAAGTTTAATAGTTACCTCTTAGGTCCTTAGTTTTCTAACAGCAAGTTAAACCTATTTAGATCATACAACCTGACATGTACCAAAATGTAACATAAACAAAAGAAATTAGTGACAAATAAACATCAAAACATGGTTTGATACTGTCATCTTTCTAATTTAAATCTATTTTTAATACGTTATGATTATTTCTGAAACTGGATTATGAAGAAACTAACTATAACTGTGATCCATTCATAAATTAGGCTCAAAGTCCTTTTCAGGGGTGGAAAAGCAAAACCGTCAATAGAACCAGGAAGCATTTTGATTCAAACTTTGTTCTCGTCGCATGCTTCCTCTGCAACACATTGATCAAAACTCTGCAAATTCAGGAAAAGAGGAAAAAGGATATAAGATTTCTCCAAATGCATAATGTATAACCCATCAGACTAGATATGCATTTAGCTGTAATTATCATATTGTATAAGGCATCTAGGTAGCAAGGGTAAAGTTGTTGCATGTGACTCGGAGATCACCCGGTTCGAGTAATAGAAACAGCCTCTTGCAGACATACAGGGTAAGGCTGATTACATCATGCCTAAGTTGGCCCAACACCCTCCCGGATCCTGCATGTGGGAGCTTTGTAGCCCTGTGTTTGACCCATTTTATAAGGTACTTTCGTGTAATATTAAATATTTAAATTCTATACAAAGATCCCCTATGTAACCCTATTACTACACAATCAATTTACAATTACCCTTCATGGTTTAACCATTAGTTTAATAGAACTATAAGGGGCATGATGAAAACACAAACAATTATTTAGTTTGACTCTGTCAAAGTCAAACCAAGCAAGGGAGTGTTTGTTGCTATGAAAGTACCTCATACAATTGCTTCTCATGGTTGCATGGACTGAAGCCTAGACAGCAGAAGCTTCTGGAACTTCAATGCTTTGAGAGAATGACCATTTGAAGTAGTAGCATGTTCAAGAGACCGCGTGCGATTATCAATCCTTTTTCTGCACTTTTGCACCATCGAATCTGATGTACCCATAACATAATACACCTGCGTACCCAAAGGTCAGGAAATCCACAACTAATTTTCCATTAACTAGAGGTGGCAAAATGAGCAGGTCAGTTAAGTGGTAACTTTTGGTACGGTTTGGGTTTGACCAACACCATTCTTTTCCAGATCTGTACCACAGATTATATTAACTGTTTATACATACCTAGTTTGTCAAATTTACCACAATTATATTAACTTTAAAAGTACAATAAGTTATGCAGGTCCTTAGCTCTTGAAAATAGCTCTCAGGGCTATGACTAGCAAAAATTCTTTAACATGTTTGACCTAGGGGTGTAAGCGAGTCAAGCCGCTTGTAAGCTACTCTAGATTGACTATCTAAAAGCTCGAATCGAGCTAGGCTTAAACTTAAGCTCAAGCCTATATTGGAACTCATCTAATAAACAAGCTCGGGCCCGAGTTTCACATATCAAGCTTGACTAGAATCACAAGCTTAAACGAGCCTATTACTTAAAATAATTTTTATTTAACATATTAAACTTATATTTGAATAATAATAATTATTTTATATATAATGGTGATAGACATAACTAAAACTAAATAATATCCATTATGTTATATGTAAATCTATTATCATAAATATATAAAAATAATTGTACATATATTAAATAAAATAATACAATAATTAATAGATAATACACTAACCGACCTCGAGCTTTAGAATTAGAGTTTGAAACGAATTCGAGCTCTCTTAACTTAAACGAGTCGAAAGTCTCATCTCGTTGGCAACCCTAGTCTGACCCATTAAAGATTTGTAATCTAAATTGACCCACTCATAAGTAAATCAGTCAAAATTGTCAGCTCTGCATTTTACCACGAACTCTAGAATTCACATGAAAAAAGAGACGTGACATGGTACATAGTTTAAGTAACAAGTTTTGAGTATCTGTCATTTTTTAGATTATTTAAAATATTTTCCCACAGAGATCAATTACAGAATCTTAGGACCATATCTATACATTATCAATTTATTATAACGATGAAATGGGTAAATAGGTAAATCTTACTATGGATCTTCTGGAAATGGAAGTTCACGACTTTCATGGGACGTTGAAAAAAGGGAAGTTTTGCAAACCTTATTGAACGAAGGGAATGAGAATCACCTTATGTGTAAAGGCAGCTATTTTGAACTCGAGCCCATTTACAATATGAAATCTATCCATGGTCTTTGCCATTGCCAAGTCCACGTCTTCACAGGCGTATTTCCTCTTATTCCTGTAAATGCATAAACCAAAAATATATAAATAGACATTTTTATTTGCATTATCTTTTTGTAATGGAGTTTAAAGTTTTTTGACACCATGGTTTAGCTTTGGGTGCGTGTTTAGATGTGAATTCAAAAAATTAGAATTCAATGATGCATGATGATTGATAGGGTTTCATTGCTGGTCGTTCTATTTTTGTTTATGGGTGATTTGGTATGGCTGATTAGGTTGTCTTATATCAAGACTCATCTTATATTACATAAATCTAAAATCAAAATCATCCAGATATTAGCCCAACCCAAATCATAAATTGCACCATGTGATCAATGAGTGGGTAGAGCTTATTAATTTAAATGGATGTACATCACAGGATATCATATTATAACAAGATGGACAAAAAATTCAACAAGTGTAAAGAACAAAAGCTAGAATTCCAAGGATGGTTTTAAATGGATGTACATCACAGGATATCATATTATAACAAGATGGACAAAAAATTCAACGTGTAAAGAACAAAAGCTAGAATTCCAAGGATGGTTTATTAGTGAGTCCAAAACAAATTTAATGGCATTAAACTATAAATGATTGCCACATACCTCTTCAAGAAGATTCTGTGCCTCTTTTTCCTAGGAGTAACTGAAAGGAGTTGGGTTAGATATGTTGCAAAACCTGGGTCCATTAACGAAGCCGGTGGTTCAGACTTGTCATATCCAAAGTTTATTATCTGTATGGTTAATCGGGTTTGTCTATTTGTTTCTGGGATAGATGACTGCAGCAAAACAATACTTGTTAAACCAGACTGTAAGGTAGAGGTAGCAATTCCAATCCATATACTTACAAATGGATCGCTTTGAGTTATTTTATATAATTAAAGGGTCAAATGTGTAAACCAAAGAAAAGCTTTAAAATGGGTCAAACAGGTCAAAAGTGATCCGAAGTGTATGTTAATGAATAAAACCTCCAAAATTATGTTAATAGAAAACACTAGACTACTCACACAGTCGAACCGGAAGATCTTGGAGTCATTAACAATTACGCTAGCATTTGCATTATAAAGTTCGTCTATGAATCTCTCCTTTCTCAAACTTTCATATGCATACAGGTCAAGAAGCTTGTTATTAACCTCATCCATGGTGATGGCTAGTAGCTGTGGAAGGCATTGATCGAAGGTCAAACTGGAGAACACTAACATGTAATTGAAAAATATAATGACTATGAATGAGAAATGATGATGTCACCAATTTGGTAAGCTTGTCAATTAGCTTGTCCAACGTGAAGACAGGAAACGACCAAGTGCCAAGAACAGCCCGGCATTCATCCTCATACTTTGCACTATCAATAGCGCCATCAAGAAAACTATAGAGTAGATCTAAGAATCTGTATTGCAGAAGGAAATAAAAAAAAAGAAAAAAAAAACTATGATTAAGAACGACAACTGAGAAATCTGGTAAAACAGAAAATAGACTTCAGTTACAACAGCTAAAACACCTAGCATATGAGTCATTAGGTGTTGTATCATTTGAGCCCCTCCATCTCTCAACCAGAGACTTTTCCTTTGCTTCCTCAAGTCTTGAATATAGTATCTGTTAATTAAGGAAAGAGATCAATGAAAGTTCAATAAGCAATGGAAATAATTGTAGCAATATGCAACATAAAACAGTAAGCTTTACTTGATGAAGTCTGAAGAAAACATAGAAGTCATCATTTCCATAAAAGACCCGAGATTTATTCTCTTTATTATGAAATGCTGCAGGAACATGCAGCATTACCGGTTTCACCCTCTCTAATAAATTTTCTGTTGGATAGATCTCGTCATCCATCCCATACGCCACATCATCACTCTCGCCATTGTTATCATGGTCCCCATCAGGAGAGAGGTCCTCTTCATCACCAGATTCACTTCCCGAATCATCACCATTCTCAAAAGCATTCTCACTTGGTGCAAAATTATCCTTTTTAAATGACCCACCCTTGTGCTCAAAACAATTAGTGGAAAAACCATTCTCTTTAACACTACCATTATCAGCTAACATGCTAGCTCTAGAAGCTGACTGCACAGCTGTAATGCCACTTATAACAGCACGATCGGCTGTTTTTGCAGCATTTTGGTCAGTTATGCGTGAAGATCGAGGAGGAACACCAAGCATAGGTTCCACAAAAGTAGTCCAGATCTTCACAGCCTTATTAATTTGTTCAGGAGAACCAGTCTGTACAACAGCATATTTCATAACCTGATACAAGTCTTCATGGATGTCCAAATCAGAGTATTTAAACTCTTGATGTGGAGTAGCGTTTTGTTTTTTTCCAGGAGCAACACACTGACGAATGTTATCTTCTGTAGACTTTTCTTCACTCATTTCCTTGATTTCAGCCAACAAAGCTGCAATTTAAAGAAAAAACCATGAATAATATAAATTTCTACGAAATATGAACATTAAGTGGAGAACAGTTACCTTTAGCACTCAAGCTCTTTGAATCTTGTTGCTTGAAATAAAAGCTACGATGGTCAAGTGACTTGTGGTAGTTTTTAGCATAAATTTCTGCCCAAACTTTTTTATTATCAGAACGGCACCTCAGCCACTCTTCTTGTTTCTGCTTCAGACGAGTTAATATTACTGGAAGAGCAAGAGATGCATTTTTTCTTAATACATCCATCACATCATGCCCATGATCACCATACAAGCGTCCAATGCATCTCAAATTTATAGCTGAGCCCCACACACACAGAGAAAATCAGTCAACAATTTCCACCCATTTATTTACATACGGATCTATTCAGGTTATGTTTCGTCTCTTAACAGGTCAAACAGGTGTGAAGATGCGAAATGGATTAAAGGAAATTGGTCAAACAGGTTGGAAGTGGCTCAAAGTGTATTTTTAATGTGTAAAATCTGAAAATTTAGAGCAATTGTGATAAATTTTGAGATCCAAGAATTATGATAATTGTTGAAATATCATAAATTCTGTAATCACATTTGGCATATTAACAATTTAGAACAATTTTGAGATTTTCAGACAAAAGTAATAAAAGTCCCCATTCTGCCCCTCGAATAACCCATTATTGCCACATATACAGATCATCAATCAGCTTTTCACCTGTGAAGTCTTCAATATGAACTGCATTGTCAGTCTTGCCGGAATTATCATTAATCCTGTCCAACAATTCTTCCACACGTTTGGCTGTTACATTCACAGATTCTACTAACATGTCCAGTTCAAATCTGAAATATACAAACCAAAAACCAATCAACCTTCTGAGAAATATATCTCCAATGAAAGTTCTATAGCAAAACAAAGTAAAGTACAAAAACCCTTGATAAGTAAAAGAGTTGCTCCTTAGTAGAACACACACATAGTGATATTATATTTCAATGAAATTCCCAACCTGTCGTCTTCACATCGAAATAAGCTTTCTTCATACTGATTCTTACGCATGTGCTTGAAAGAATAATCCTCACTTCCAGAGGTAACAGAAACCCAATGATCATTCAACACCTCAAAACCAATCTTTGTTCGTTGACTAGCTGAAGGAATTGGGTACTGTATCAAGCAACACCAACTTTCAAATAAAAAAGCAATTTAAGTGCAAAACTGGAAAACCAAGCGCTTGTGAGTTGTGATATAAAATTTCCTACATTTTTTGGCAGAAGCCGGTAACTTGGAGTGCAGGATTCACAATCAGAAAGGTCAAGTTCTTGAATCGATTTTGACAAATACTTCTCCTTGCTGGAAATTGAAGACGATCTAGATCCAGATCCTGCCAAATTTAGTTATAATCACCAATACAATATGATAACATCTGTGAAGATAGCAAGAATTTTGCAAAGACAAAGTCATGCTGCTCTCATAGGATAATGATTTAACCACTGAGAGACGTTCATGTAAAATCAGCATTGATTATGCAAAAATGCATGGAAGAAAAACTATATGCATAAATTCAGTATTAGATAAAGATCTTATTAACCCACAGAGAAAAACCATTATTCCTAAGCAGGTAAATAAAAATTTCTGTTAACAATTACTTGTCACTTCACTGCGATCTATGAATTCATTGACTTCTTCCACAAGATCTGCATATGCTCCAAGCAACTTATTCACCTGACAAAATTAAAGAAAATTCTTTTAATTTACCAAACTTGTTCAGAATTCCATCAAATATAAGCATGTTACAAAAGAAGTTATGCAAATGATATAATTGCTAAACAATCATAATCAACATCTAATGAAAACACTGCATATTACTCTGAATGAATAAAGATAACAAAGAAACACGTGTAAAATGCTTAGTTGTCTAAAATCTGCTAAAACTACAGACACCTACAGTGAACATAGAATAACTGAAGATATATAAATAACAAAAGTAAAAAAAAAACTTTAGTTAATGCATATCATGTACATAAATTTACCAGTTCCTGCAGTTGTGGTCGAGTAATAGCTTGTGTGCAGTACTGTTCAATGCACTTCAGAAATGCCTGATAATCTTCTAAGTTACTCAATCTTTCCTTTACTTTCTCACGAAGACAAAGCATTTGGCCATGCAAATCTCCCCAACAGAAAAAACTTATTTAAGGACAAGAAATCACATAACACAATGCATTTTTTCGTGAAGTAGTTTCACTATTTTTGCGAAGTTAGGAGATACCTTGATGAAACAATTCAGCTACAGAGTCCTCAAGAGTAGGAGCAGGTTTATGTTTGGTAAAATGGCGCATCTCATCATAATCTTTGTCATCCGGATTATGTTCTCTGAGTTCTGTGTCTTCTGATGTGTCTGTTTCTTTATCAGCCACAACACATCCTTTTTCATGAACGGGATCGACCTGGTCAATGTCGACTTTGCTTTCAACATGAGAAGCAATAGCAATCTGGCAATGAATATAAACTAGTTTGAAAACCAGAAATATAGTTTCACTATGATGAACAAATCTAGTCCTCAAATGAATGTTTCACTCAAATATGAAATAACACAGCTGAAATCAGGAAGATTGTCATCTAGGAGTATGATGATTAGATTTAGTACTACTACTACTGCAAATAAGACCATTATTAGACTGAACATGGAAGTTTGCACCTGATTTAACTAAGTATGTGGGTTTACTACCTTTTCAGACTGAAGAGATCTCGTTGTGAAAGCTGGCAAGCTCCTATCATCATGTACAGAGTTATTGTTGCTACTGGAGTGACCAGAATGATTAGATACTGCTGCTGAAGAATCAGGAAAAAAATTGGTGAACTCCTTCAGCAGATCTTGTTGATCATTAAGAAGAGCAGCAACCTGTAAAGGATAAAAGTAGATTGTACCAAACAAGAACCACCACAAGAGTTGTTAACAACTAAATAATTTTAGCGGTCTTAATGACAAACCTCTTGGTGGATTTCCTTGATGGGTTTATTTTCTTTTCTGTACTTGATCAAAGTATCAAGAAAATATTTGTATACATGGTCTTGATCATGAAATCTTGTCTGCAAACAAAAACTCTTGTTAGAGGAAAGGTTTAAAATGGAAACTGAGGATTACTGGTTCGAACCACATTTTTCTATATATAGGTCAAGGGAAGGGGATTTACACATGAGGCTTGATGGCACCATTTCGAATAATGTTGTTATTACCTTTATTTTGTTTACAAATACAACCGCCTCTTCAAAATTCAAAGGTTTCTTTACATGATGTTGTCCATGCTCTTTCGGGAGGGTGATATCAAATCCCTTTGGCAGAAAGGGATTGAATCCCAGAAGTAGTTCTTGATGCCCATCAAATAGCTTTTTCACCCTTGCTATGACACCTGTGGTGTCAAGTCTAAGAAAATATAATAATTATAATCAAGAACACTTTCACATAAGGAGAGCATGAACACTGAAAGAAGCAACACCTTAGCCAAACCTTTGTGCCTTGAAATCGTTCATAACTTTAAGAAACGCATCATATTTTTCTTTTTTGTCTTGAAATATATCTTGAACTTTCTGGAGATATGTAAGGGCATCATTTGTTGTCAACTTCTGCGAGCTGCCTTTTGTGATCATCAGGGGTTGCCTATGCTTAGAGCTTCATTGCAGAAGACAAAATGAACAAGTGAAAATGTTTAACACAAGGACCACAGGCTACTAGAATATCAATATAATCCGACAAGCTTCTTGCAAAATACAGTTCACAAGAAAAAAAGCAAAACACAAGTCTTAAAGATATCTCAAACCAGTAACATTAATGGTCATCGATGTTGTCCAGCCTAGGTCATTGGGGACTTGATGATTACACAAAGATGTTGGAGGTAAATTGGGCAACAAATGTGTGATCACAAATCACACAAGAACACGACTAGAAGCATAATTGAACAAAGGAAACACTAACGAACACAGGTTTCCATGGCCGAACTAGCGAAGCAATCTTATTATCTCTCACGATTCGCAGCTATGATTAGGATTTATAATAACATAGGAGCTGTATTTATTGAAGCCAGATTATGTCAATACCCCTACTGATCAGTCCCTGAGCAACCCTAGAGAACCCCGCAAGGGGCAACTCCCCCTTTACCCTCACCCACCGGCACTCTTAGACTCCTAATCTGTGGCGGCTATTAGATCATCATGCGACTTAACAAAAGATTGACTAATTTAAAGGCTTACCACTACAAAATCAAACTTTACCAAGATGTATATGATTAGTTAAATTTGATGATTATTACAAGGATCCTATACTTCCCTTATAACCTTAATGGAAGAATAATGCATCTATGTCCAACAAACAACAAAATCACCCTAAACAACTCACATTAAACATTCAAAAAGAAAAATACCAACTTTCATTTGTACCAAATCATCAACAACAAAATCCACCACATATTCTTCAAAACAATACATCTATGTATACTTACTGTTCAGAAACAAATGTCCGCTTGATTTGAGGACTGCTGTAAGCATCAGCGTCGTCATCATCTCTACACCGCTTCATCCCTTCACCGTTAGAACAATATAATACTATCACACCACTAAAAACCTCCAATTAAAAACCAAAAAACCTCAATAAAAACACAACACTTATCGAAAATCAACAATTAACAACACCTAGTTCAAACCTGAAAACAGATCACCGTCAACCATTCCTCCTTCTTTATAAATCAATTTTCAAATTGAGCTCAACGTTAATCGAACTATCGAAGCATCAAACAATGCAACAACAGAAAATCGAAGATGGAGAATTTTACTCTCGTAAGACCAGAAGATCTCCTCGTGCTTCAAACTCGCTTTAACTTCACAAATTCACCATCGGACTGTCTATGAATTCGTACAACAAAACCATATAATATGTTATATGTGCTTCAATGTACACACCGTATACAATTTGGAGATAGATACAGTTGTGTGTATGTATAGGGTATAATATTATGTGTATAAATACTGGATGTGTGTGTGTGTAAAAACACACAGTATGTGTAACAAAGGAGAAAGAAAGAGACCACAGGGATAGTGACGGTAATTTGACGTCTTTATTTACAATACACCGGTGACCGGAAACCGGTCCGACCGGTAACCATGCGTCGGTAACGCCGTTAGTCTATGAGTCTCGTGTTGATGAGTTTTCGAAAAGTTTGTTTGTAACTTTGATGAAATTTGAGGGATCAAAATATTATCTATTACTCTTGAGTAAATTACTATTTGTATCCCTAACATCTCTAAAAAATAACTAGTTGCATCTTTAAAGTTAAAAAACGTCACTATGTCCTCTAACTTTTTTATTTTTTCATCTATTTGCGTCCTGAATAATAACACTGTTAGTATTTTTATTAAGAGTTAAATGCATTTTACGTCCCTGAGGTTTCATATAAATTATCATTTGAATTCAAAAATTTAAATTTTGTCATTTGCATCCAAAAGTTTCCCAAAAATTGCTTTTTGAATCCACTTAACTACTCCAAATTAACGTCGTTAACTTTTCTAAATTAGAGTTACTTTAGTCAAAACAATTACGAAATAAAAAATCAGCTCTACATGGTAAGTTTTAAGCATTCAGTCTCATTTGATAATCACCATTGTGATTTTAATTTACTATGAATGATTGTCGGTATTTCTTTCATTTAATTAAAAAAAATCTCTAGACATCATATTGTATAAAATAAAATATGTATAACTAACTAAAAATAATTCATTTCTAACTTTATAAAACATACAAAACAAATATATATATATATATAAATAAACAAACAAGTCATATGATATTAATTATTTGAATTTGAATTATAACTATAAAAGACGAATTATCATAAAAGTATAAAAACAATTTATAGAATAACATTAACTGCCCATGAATAATAATCATAAAACATCAATCATCGTAATCATAATTAAGTTTTAAATTAAAAAAATCTATGTTCACTTAATAAAACGGATAAAAGTAACACAATTACTAAACCAAAATACATTAACAAGACAAAATAATAAAATATAATTGTAGAGTCGAATCATAACTACAATTATCAAAAGAGTCTAAACATATAAAAACCCTCATGTGAGTGGGTTTTTTATTTTGTTTAATTTTTTTAATCAAAATGACTATCATGTTGGAAACTTAACGGAAAAAATTAACCGTGTTAGTTAGTGTAGTCAAATGAATTCAAATGGTAATTTTAATGAAACTTTTGAATGCAAATGACAACACTTTAAACTTTTGGATTCAAATGATAATTTCTATAAAACCTTAGGTTTACTTATTAAATATTTTATGAAAATACATAACTACCCTTCAAAAAATATAAACACATTCTTCATCTTCACATCCACCAAAAACCTCCCACCAAACACATACACCCACACTTTCTCTCTCATCTCTCCACCACCACCACAACCACACCCAACCATCACCACCATCGGAACCGCTATCACCACCATAGGTACCGTCATCTCCACAACACCCATCACAAAAAACACACACTCCTTATCTCATTGTCACACACACATACTCTCTCTCTATCGCTCTCTCTCTCATACACGCAACGGGTGATGGGGCTGTGCTGGTGGTAACGGGGGCTATGGTGGGCAGCGATGGGGGGCTGTGGTAGTGGTGACAGGTGCTGTGGTGGGCGGCGATTGGGGGGCTGTGGTGGGTAGCGATGGGGGGTTTGTGGTGGTGGTGTTGGGGCTGCAGTGGCGGCGTTGGTGAGGCTGTGGGGGTGTAGGGGAGGCTGCGATAGGGTGAGTAGAGGTCGTGGTGGCGGTGATAGGAGGTTGTGATGGTCGTGACGGTGACGGAAGGTTGTAGTGACGGTGATAGGGAGCTTGTGGTGGTGGTGGGCAGGCTGTGGTAGAGCCGTGGAGGTGATGATGGGTGGTTATGATGGTGGGGATGGAGATTTTGGTTGTGGTGATGAGGTTTGTGGTAGTGGTTATAGAGGCAAGGGAGATGGGAGATGGGAGAGGGAGAGAGAGGTTGTGTGAGTTTAAAAATAAAGTGTTTTAATATGTGAAAAAAATAACTCATGGGTTTCGTAATTTTTTTTTTTTAATTTTAAGAGTAGTTTAATTTTTTTTAATAAAGCTTTTAACATAAATACTAACAGTATTAATATTCAAAAAGCAAATGGATGAAAAAAATGAAAAGTCAGGAGACATAATGACGCTTTTAAACTTTAGGGATGTAACTAATTATTTTTAGAAAAATTCAGAGTTACAAATAGTAATTTACTCACTAATCTTTTTGGTTAATAATTAGGTTTTTTTAGGTGGCAACTTCAAAAGTTATCGTTTGCACTCCAATTTAATGTGATCATTTAAGTTTAAACTATTTTTTTTTGGACTTTTAGTTAAAGTTTTGTTTTGTTTTGTAACTTTATTACATGATATTTTTTGTAATTTAAATATGATTCGTTTGTTTCTATTAACACTTCTTTGGAAATTTTATGAAAAGGTGAGACGTGTAAATTATATCAATTTAACTTTTCTCATGACTCTTTTTTTTTCTAATGGCATAGCAACATGCTTAGTTTGTATAGTATATCATATGTCGAAATAAATACACAAAAAATAAACTTATACCGTAAAAAACTAATTACTTATTACACAAATAGCCCATTTGGTTTACGGTTTTGGAGCAGGATAAGGAAATTACCCTTTCGGTCCTGAGTGTTTGCTAAAATTTAACACTTTTAGTTTTTGAATTGGGTGTCCATAAATTCTTTATTGTATTTTAGTAAAATGATATGATATTATGTTTTACTATAAAAAAAACGAACACTACAAACTATATCCGTTCCTCGTGAAAGTTACCATACCATCTCCAAAAATGACACAAACATCTCCCTTCGATGAGCATCATCACTTTGCTACAACCCCTTTCTCCACCAAATATATGGTTGGAAGCAAACAAACAAACCCCTAAAATACGATGAACACCAAGATATCCTAAACAAGATAATTTATAGGAATTGAATGAGTCAAAATTAAGATCATAAATGTCAATTTTTTTAAAAACTTAAGATTAATACCGTAATTCGTGAGCTATTTATGTAATTAACTCAAAATAATTAAAAGCGTAAATTGTTTTTTTAACGACAAAATTTTCTAGTCATACTCCTATATCACATCAAATTACATCATGCCTCCCAGAACTTCCCATTTAATAGTCAAAACCTCTATCAGGTGGGCTAGCCCCACATTGACAAAAACGTAAATTGTTACATTAAAGAATGCACATGGTAATTTTTAAAGGTGTCAATAAGTTAACTTCATGTTTAAATGTTTAAATCTTATTCCATGATGATTTTAAATACTTTTTATATCAAATAAAAAAGATTTAAATACTAATATACAAATGCTTAAATAATTTAACGAAAAGATCGAAGCATTTAATATATGTGTGTGAGGGACGAGGGTGTCATCATCTATGTATGATTTCACAGTAAAACAAACGGGCTTAATCTTTTCACAGCACGGGCCTAACTTTTTCATCCAATATTGTATCACAATGGGCTTTAAACGGGTTCGGGCTTTCTTTCTGGAATTCTGGTACTGTGGTACATGGTTACTAAAAAAATTGTTTTTGGGTGTTTTATAGTTAGGGATGACAGTTAAATCTAAACCTCATGTGAATGCCGAAACCTAATACAATTAAAAAAAATATAGGGTTGGGTAAGCGGGTACGAGACCGGGTATGGTATTACTTTTTACTATTTTCGCTGGTATGGGACTGGTATGAGATTACATAATATACTTGTTTACCTGCGCCGTTTACCGATTAAGCATACCCGTTTACCCGATTATATACCCGAAATACTTTTTTTTGTTATTTTAATTATATTATATTTTCTTTTAGTTATTTTAATTATATCATATATCTTCAAGTTTTTTTAGTTTAATTTTCCTCATTCGATCATTTTTTTAATATCCTAGTCGAGTAACTTGACAATTGGACATTTGGTTCTCTTTCAAACCCTAGCCGCTATCGGAAGGGAGTGAGCGGGACAACAACAAATAGATTTTGTAAAAAAAAGTAATAACGAAAAAAGAGATGTGGCTGAAATGTCGAAGAAATACTCGAAGAATACCCAACGGGTATTATTCATGAAATTAACATGTATATCCGATTACCCGTGGGTATACTTGATACCTGATGGGTATATACCCGACACATACCCGATGGGTTTTAGGCCAGATATGGGACACACTTTTCTAATCGGGTATGGGCCGGATTGGGATAACCTAAACCCGTCCCAAATGCCCAGTTGACATCCCTAGTGATATCTTGATCAACCACAAATCAATTCACTCGATTAGGAATTGTGTCGGTGTTGATAGTGGAAAGCATGGATGCAGGTATCAAATCCTCAAAGTTTTTTGAGCACTAATTTCATTTCATCAGAATCCAGAATCAAATATGCATAAAACATCAACCGTCAAGCTTGATGAGTACATTCAAGATGCTTAAGACATGTTTGTTGGGTGGGCGACCCAACCAAAGTTACTAATTATCACGAGGATCTCAACCAATCTAGTAGGGTTTCCGCACATATGGCAATTGTATTGTCTACAAAAATTAATCATGTACGATTATAATAGTCCAAGAGTTATCAGTTGATAGAGTAAAATGTAACAATTGTCAGGAAAAGAGCTTCACATTAGTTCTATTGATTTTTGTCCTTTTTATTATTTTACGTGCATTGCATTCATGATATGTCTTTGCGTGTGCTATGACCTATTCCTCATTTTATATTGATTTAAGGCTAAACCATGAGTTCTTATGTCAAATAAAATGTCTAATTTGTAAATTATTTACTAGAGTAAATCTCGGTTTTGGTCCCTGTGTTTTGCAAATTGACTCCACTTGAGTACCAACGTTTATTTTGTCTCCATTTGAGTATCAAAGTTTAAAAAAGTTGTCTGTTTCAGTCCTTTTGACTAACGGTGTTAACATTTTCTGTTAGATTTTTTTAAAAATACCAAAATACCCCTAAGAGTTATAAAAATATCACCATGTCCACCACACACCACATACCACCACCACCACCACACACCACCGCCACCACACACCACCGCCACCACAAACTGTGGTTCAAGAATCAAGAAATTGATACAGAGTTGAACAAACAAACACCATAAAACACACTCAATCTCCACCTCCACACACCTCCACACATAAAATCAAGAAATTGGTACATTCATCAATTAACCAATTGCCCTTAAAACTTAAAAAGTTAAAACTCTTCTCAGTGAACTTTGATTACACAAAAACTGAAATACCCAAATCAAGAGAGTTATAAAAAACCTATTTTTGATTGCAGAAAGCTATAAAAAGAGATAAAAACACACACACACGCACACACATACACACAAAACAAACACACTACCTGTGAATGAATTGAATCTGTGCAAGGGTTATTGCTGGT
>BJCO01017679.1:0-12585 GCA_018326465.1 Flaveria floridana
AACCACCGAACCGAACCGGCTCCATCACCGGTTCCCGGTCGAACCGGTCGGACCGGCCGGTCCGGTCCGGTTTTTAAATCATTGCCTTTATCTCCACTTCATTCATTTCTACTTTCAAGTGAGAGAAACAAACAATGGAATCCGACCCGGAACCCGACCCGTATTCCCTACCCAAACTCCCACTCTTCTCAATCCCCCCACACCTCCCCGAACCCTCCGGCATATCGACTCCGCCGCTGCATACCGCGGCATCCGTCCCGTTCCGGTGGGAAGAACACCCCGGAAAACCCCGCCCCTGTACGAACGTAATCGTATCCAGTAAAATCCCACTCAACAGACGCCTCGATCTTCCACCAAGACTAGCTACAGTGGAACTGCAATCTAACGCTCTCTTAAAAGTTAAAAGTTCAAATCCTGCAGCAGACAGAATAACCGGATTTATGTCAAATCCTGCAGCAGACAAAATAAGTGGATTTAGTTTAAATTCTGCAAGAGACAGACTGAGTGGATTTAGTACAAATCCTGCAGCAGACAGACTAAATGGATTTAGTTCAAATCCTGCAGGTGACAGATTAGGTGGATTTAGTTCAAATTCTGCAGGAGACAGATTAGGTGGATTTAAGAGTAGATCAGAAGCGGTTAACAAAAAGAAATCATCTCCTACCACCGTACTAGACGGTCCCGGTAGTGGAGATGTAGGTCCCAAATCGTTGTTTTCATCGTTTTCATTTAGATTTCCAAAGGAACGACGACATCGTCGGCAAGGGTCGTTTGATAGTAACTTTAGCGGCGGGTGGAGTCCGGTTGGTTGTCCTAACGGCAGTGACGACGGTGGTGGTGGACGGTTGTTTGGGTCGTTTAGGCTGAGGAGGAATGCAAGTGTGTCGAAAGTCAGCAGCCGGTCGAAGTTTTTGGTAAGTAGTGTTGGTTTATTTTTCTGCTTTGGGTACTAGTGTTAATGCGTGGTGTACAAGTTTGTATTGCGTGGTTATATTTTTAGTAAAAACAAACAGAAAATAACGTAGGTGGGCCCACTTAAAGTTGGAAAGTATGAAATATGTTGTATGAACAGACGAATGACGACGGCACCCATGCAATGCACGCCTGCTAAATGTTCACTTCTGATCCCTCAAATATGGGTTACGTACGATCTTGGCCCTTGCGGCTGTTTGATTTGCAGGTCTCGGTTAGAACGGGCTGATCGGGTAAGAGGGCGTTCCAAAACTGACCTGGTAAATGGAAATATATGCATGGGTCAGTGGTGTCGGACCGGGTTAGACGTGAAATAGTGAGAATCAAATACGCTGATCGGCCAAAATGTCTGACCGGATCAGTGGACCAAATATTTTAACCGAGTTAGAAGCAAATCAAACAGTCCTCGTCTGATAACTGATTATAAATCATGTCTGATATTCCCCCACTCTACCATTGGTACTAGGTATATCTTTTGTGGTTAGAAGTTATTTGTTAAGTTACTAATTGATTATGTAAAACCTTTTTAAAATTGGCATTAAACCTGATTTAAGTATACCATTTTTAATTTCATTTTAACATTGCTTTAATGTTAGGTTTCTAACGACTTTTAAGTGTTACTTAAAAGCATTTTTCAAGAATACGTGATAAAGTGAATATGATGTTAAATGTTTAATTTTCATGTGAAACTCATTAAAACTATGTCATTTTTATTTAAAACCAAATTCAAATTAGTTTAAATTCTTTAACCTATACTGAATTTCGTCGGTTTTGTATCCCTGATGTATGTGATTTCAATTAGGTTTTTGACTTTCTCTAAACGATTTTGTCGGTTCAAAGTAACATACTATTAGTAAACTTTAACAAAATGTTAGGATGTTTAATGAAGCAGGTGAGATTTGACGTTAGCTTTTCACAAAAGTTTTGTTTAAAAAGATAAGTATACTTAGTAATGAAATTAGTCAATTATTTTATTGAGAAAATTTTGGTGTGCCATCAAATCACAGCTACTCTTCTTCTCGATCTAGACAATATTCAATTTTTAACCGGAAAGTGATTTTGATTGGGACTTTAGTAGACTTTAACGGGACGGGTTTGGGTGGGTATGGGTAATCCCAATTCCGTACCCGATTAACAGTGTGTTCTGTATCCGACCCAAAACCTATCGGGTATGTAACAGGTATTTACCAGTCGGGTATCAGATATACCCGCATGTAGTCGGGTATCGGGTATACCCGCATGTAATCGGATATACTTGTTAAGGTTATAAAAATGACCCCGTTGCATACCCATTGGGTATCTATTGAAATTAAGATATCATATGAAGGTACATATATATACGTGTAAAATAATATTTTCAGTTAAACTTTAAAAAAAATTTATATCACACTACTACTAGTACTATCTACTTGTAAGAGTTTTATCATAACTTTGTAAGATATATATAGTGCAAATGATAGTAGACCTAATAGTTTATATTAACACATAATTAGTAAGTAAAAAGATATTGAGTAAAAGTTTAAAAAGGTATATTTTTATATAATATAACTATTAAGTTCAATTAATTAAAAAATAAAAATAATTTCGGTATATAGTCGTGGTAAACGAGTATACAATGCAATCTTATACCCATCATATACCCGTGAAAAGAAATAAACACTAATCCCATGCCTGGTCTCATGCCTACTTATTTGATCCCATACCCGTTCCAGATGTCTCGGGTTTCGGGTATTCCCGTCGGATTCGAGTTTGATTGTCATCCCTAATTAAAATAAGGCAAATTGGATTTTAATCCAAACTATTACTCATTGGATGATAATAATTTATACTATTGATTTGGCCGGTAATAATACCAACTATCATTGTTATTATCAATAATAGTACAAATAGTATAATTATCATACATTCACACTCGATTTCTACTTATTTTAGTCTTGATTTAACTTGCATATTTTTTTTATTTCATTCATAATCATTATTGTAAACAAAATCAATTCGAAATCAAGCGTAAATTTTTAATAATTATGTTAATTGGATTGTTATTGATAATAAAAATGAAAGTTAAGATTGTTACCGGTCAAATCAAAAGTATGAGTTATTATCGTCCAAAAAATAATAGTTTGAATTATTAAAATGCAATTTGTCTTAAAACAACATAGTTTAATGGATTTCACATACAAATTAGATGCTTAACACATCATATTTACTTTCTTCATATATTAACATATCCGATTTGTTACAGATAAATGGGTTTGGATAATCGGGCAGGAATTAGCTATACTATACATATTCTGAATCTACAAATTTTTAAGATTACTCACACGCCTGAATACCCGACCCAACCCCTCCACTTCTATTATAGGAAATCAGACTCTATAGCGCCACTTCTTTTTCTTTTCACTATACTCGTTCCAATGTTTTAGATAACGTTTTTTTTTTCATCGAGATCATGTTCATGTAGAAAATGTTCATGTATTTTCTACAGGCGAAGATCTATGAAGGTTTAAAGCAAGCGGTTCCATGGAGGAAGAAACCAGAGATGGAAAGGTTTACTCCTTGAGTTTCTTTCATCTATCCACACATATGATCATGTATTATTTATAGACCCTTGTACACTATCAAAGGTTGAGCTAGAAGGGTTTGGGTAGAATGTGCTAACCCTGCAGCCAATTAAATCTTTTAATAAAAGTAATTAACGTCATTATTTTTATTTAGTTTGTTTTTAGCTTGTAGAACAGTTGAAGTTGAAGTGAATGTAAAAAAAGTTTCTGGAGTTATGATTTGGTCAATGTATAATTATGATTGCTCTTTTAAGGTACTTCTATTGTTGTTCTTCATTACATTTTTATAATATTATTATATCTATAATACTAGATTATAGACATGTGTATTCACACGATTGTATAATAAAAATTATGTAGCTCTATAATGTGTATTACATACGCGAAATCATTATACATGTCCATAGTCCAGGTCTATCAATATTATAACAAAAACTCTCTAAATTCTCAACCTAAAAAAACCTAGTAAGTAAAGATAAAATTAATAAATGTAAACCAAACTATATTATTCTTATATCAGTTGTTTTTAAACAATCGTTTGAATAAATCTCATAATAATAAAAAGATGTTCAATTAAAAAATAACAAAGTTTTAACAAGCCAAAATTTAAGCTTTTGACAAGGACTATTGGAGTTATAAAATTAAGATATTATTATGAATAGCTAGAACTACACACATTAACATGGTGAACAAATACAATGTATTTTGACTATGCAATTAATATAATGTAACATGATTAACAATTAATAATTTTGCCGAACAAACAAAATAACATCAATTTTTCTAAAAAACTAAGGAGTTATACATGTTTAATTTTGTATTTATATACACTGATATATTTTTTTACCAACATCCTATGAATCTTTTGGTTATATGTTAACTACTATCTTTCAATTTTAATACATACTTTTGATGTTTTGATACATTATTAGTATTTTTAAAACAAAGAATAAAAAAAGTTATTTTTAATAAATTGTTTGATACATAAATTTATATATTTTATTTATTCACAAATCATCGTAAGTTATCAAGGAGAAATTATTATGTTTTATTTTTTTAATAGCTAAAAATGGGTTGATTAATATGTATGACTGAATTGAAACTTGTAAAAAAATAGAAACCAGTTATTAATTAAAAATGAATTGTAACTGAAACTCATGTTTACATATATAAATTTAAGAAAATAAGAATTTAGGTATTCGTTTTAACATCGAATTAAATTCAAATACTCACCTCCTATTGAATATATCCGTTCATGCATTTGTTATGGTTAAAATTAACAAAAAATAATAAATTTCTAGTCAAACAATAAGAATAATTTTCTACTATATATAATAGAATACGGTGTAATTGAAAAATAGTGTAAGGTTTAATCAGAAAAATCTTTATTCAAACTTGAAAATTGGTTATAAACACGATCAAAGAATCCACATATATAGGTAAAATTGGATAAATGGATTTAGACGGGAACACCATAATGAGGCTGAAGGAGAGAGTGATACGTTTCTATAGATTTAAAGATTTATTAGAATTAGATTTGAAACTTTGATAAATAATGATCTTTTAATGATTAGTCAGCTTGTCACATAGCAAGCCACAATTACAACACGCAAGGTTGTTTTTTTTCTTTAAACAAATAATGTGTATAAATGATATGGTTACGGGGATTAAACCCAAAAAAGGTGTTTGTCATAGTGGTATAAGCAAGCTCATTGTGACTCAACCCACTCAAGTTTCATTCTTGGCGGGTAGGGTATACAGAATTTTTTTGAGGTTATTTTTGTCTGTTAATTGACCTTTATTACAAAAGATGCAACAAATTACCCAGCTCTAATATTAGTTAGACTGTTTACAACATTAATATGCGACATTCTTACAAATAGTCCTAATCAGCATGGGAAATTAGTTTTTTACTAACTTCCTTCCATCCTTTTAACAAACACATGTTACCCCCAATGCTATTTTTTTCACATACAACTATTTATTTTCACATCATCATTTTTTTTCATTTATTTTAACAAACATATTCATTTTATTAATAGAATAAATAATTTATTTATATTAAAGTAAAAGTAAATTATGAAACGACAACAAAATCTAGCCGATAAGAAAAAGACCAAAAAACTAGCCGTTAGGAAAAGCAAAAAAAAAGACAAAAAAATAGTCGTTAGGAAAAAACGATAAAAAAACTAGTCGCCTGGAAAAATACAAAAAAATTGCGGTTTTTATTCATTCTTAAATGTGATACAAACAAACAAACAAACAAACCCAGTATATCCCACTCAAGAGCAGGGTCTGGGAGGGGTAGGTGGTGGCGAGTCTTTCCTCTATCCAGGTAGGTAGAGAGACCGCTTCCAAAGAGACCCCCGACTCGAAAACAAAAGCAATAACGCTAGCAGATCAGCATATAATCAAACATTTTAATTGTAATATTAAATATTTTCAAACATTTTTTTAACATATTAAACTTTTTTATTAATCAATTTCCAAAAAAAATATAAATAATAATAAATAAATTAGTCCGTTGAACGCCCGTGGGGGCGGTCCACCAGCAGGCGGGCGGCTACAGGCGGGGTGTGGCTTTTGCCACAGGCGGAGACAGGCAGTGGTGACGAGCGATGCGTTATGAATGGTCTTATAAAACCTAGATAGGAATCAAAATGGCTTAGCAATCCGGCCAGCGGATGATAGTGTAATCCTGAGCTGAGCACATGAGCCAATGCTAATTTTAATGGAAGTATTTTACTAAAGGCCCAATTTTGGCCCACAAAAAGTTGGCCTTTTAGGCCTACAGGACTAAAGATGTAGTTACTTTTGATTCTATGTGTCTTATGTCTACATGATATATGAATTATGAATGCATAGTCTCTTCGTTTGAACTCTTATATTCTTAAAAAATCACTATTCCCATAAACATTATAAAAAGGACGATTATCAGTTACAAATTTGATTTTAATTTTTTTTGTTTAAAAATCCTTGTTATTTAACCAACTTCAAAAACAAACCATTCAAACGTATTACTTAAAGAAATGTTTTTTTAACTATGATATATAAGACGGTTATGTAAGTATGTATGACCCTCCTACCTAATCATATAAACACTACATGAAATGCGTAGGCTTTTGGGTGTGCTCTTGGACCAATATCGAGATCCTGACTGTCAGGGTGGTATAGCAGATGGGGGGGCGGTGCTCCCGCTAGTGTCACATAACGTCACCATCCACATCTCGCTCATTCCCTTCTAAATCCCATCCCCATATCATCAATCAGCACATACACATACACATCGATGTTCCTGCATTTTGGGCGGTACCACGTAAGTTGAGCGGTGTTTCCACCAGTATCGTCATGTCATATCACTACCACCTCAACCACCCGAGCTCCATCCTCAGAGGCATGCCCTCCAAACTTATACAGTTCTCATAATTATCAAGTTAAAATTACTCATCTATTTAACACACCCTTTAAACTAATGCATGAAAACTCTAGTCAAATAGACAACAAACATGAGCTATTTCAAAGTTCAAACAACTAGCTATACATGGAAAAGGCTATTTGAGCATCTAATTACTGTACACTATCATTGACTGCTAACTGAATCACAAGTTCACAACAAGCTTCCAACACTAAATCAACATCCATCCAACAGTCCACCCAAGAACCAAACCTGCACCAACAATCCCCAACCCAACCACCAGAACAACCGCGTATTCGCGTAAACCACGCCCATATAGCCCGAACCCACGTCTCATTCGTTTTTTCTTTCGCTTTGCAGGCGCCACCCTCTTCATATTCTTGTCCAATTTACCATTTTTAGAAGGCGAAACGGGGATAAAAGACGTCATTGGATCACATTTCTTGTTCTTGACTTGATAACAAAGGTTTTCAAGCTGCAAAAGATAGACCCATTGCCTGTATGCATACAGTTGCGACGCCTGCCTAAACACAAACTTGATCGCATGTTCTTTCTCTGCATACGCCTTCTTCGCTGCAATCTCCGCCTCTCTTGCACGCGTTTGAGAATGACACAAAGCTTCTAATATCTTCATCTTGCTTGTATCAGGCTGCAATTCACCAGGCGAAATAGCATTCTGACCACATATGATCTTCTGCGCCTCTGAACCCGCGTGCATAGGCTGATAAAGATCAGAACTTTCAATCAAAACATGTGAATTCTTTGAAACAAATGAACCCAAATCATCTTTTTCTGCCATTTGCCACCATGGAACCTCAACAGATCCCATCTCCACAAATTCATAAGATCCCTTTGATGACAGAGAATTGAAACTACTGATACTACTAACACTACTATAATCTTGATTTTCGATGAATTGAGGAGATTTTCGAGGCTCTAACCGGTTGAATTCTTCACTGATCAGACCCCTTTGGTACATATAATCAGGCTGCAACTGAATCCACCATTTTGAATCAGATGAACAGAAAGATTTATCATTTGGAAGGGGGAAACTGTCATCCAAATCAGTAGGGCACACAGGTTTTGTGTCGATTTTCGACATTAAAGATTCAACCGAAGAACAACATGATAATTTTGGCGCCCTTTTCGCATCTTCTAGAATTAGATATCGATTTGCAGTTCGTTGCCAAATTGCCCTTGCTTCTGCTGCAGCCATCGATGATCATACTGGTTCAAATGATTATATCAAATGATTAATCATCAAAAGCATGAAATTGAAGCAAATTCTTAAAAACCCATATCAGAAATTCAAAACAAGTGATCAAAGATCAAATCTTTATGATCAGTGAAGAAATTTGCAGGAAATACAGTTGATTGACGAAAAGGGTAGTTGAAGCTGCACTAAAATTGTAAACTAATCAATCAATCATACAAGTGATGAAGATTAACCATTTGAAGTAAAGAATCTTACCATATATTAACGAGCAATTGGGTTTCTTCTTACTTGAAACTTCATATATTGATATGTATCTGAAACTGTTATTTTTATATATAAAGGATATTGAGGATGATGATTGATCGGCATCCATCTGAAATTGTCAGTTATTTATCAGACGAGAATTACCCCGAGAAGACGACGACGATAGGTTCAACAATTTATTAATTTATTTATATCAAGTAGATTGGTCCAATAACAAAACCATTTAAAAACTAGATTTAAATAAAAAAGCTTTTAAAATCGAAAAGTATAATAAATAATCTCAACTATCAATCCATTTAATTAATGATGGAGATCTGTAGGGAAAAGTTTGTTAAAGTGATATTTTAGCAATAACCATTTTTATTGATTTTTACAAATTCTACAATTTTTTTTAAAAATGTGTAACTTTTATGTAGGTCATTATTTTTTTATAAAAACTACATCACAAAAAAGAACGTTTTCTTATATTTAAAACGAGTACAGTATTGTTTTATAAAAAGATATTTTTTTATGTTTTTAAGCCCACGTCTTGTCATTGTGTCTTTAGTGCAGTTCATTATGTATTTTTGTTTGTTATTTTATTTTCCTAAATACTATTATGTTTTTTTCTAAAAAGATGAATTTTAAAAAGATATAATAGTAGAATAATATTGTTGTACATCTCTAATATGTAAAACATAATAATAAAGTTACAACTAATTAATCTAATACATTAAAAACAATAATAAAATAACACAATATCTCATTGTGTTATTTTGTAATCATTGTGTTATCTTGAACAATAATAGTTCTGAAAAATAGATTGGTAAAATAATATGACTATATACTTTAATTGTAAAACACAATGATAGATAAAAAATTTATATAATATAAAGAACAATTATAAAAAATTAATCCATTGTGTTATCTTCAATACTATAAATTTTTAAAAATACATTGAGGAAAGTATATAATTGTGTATTTCTAATTGTAAAACACAATTAGATAACAAAGTTATATAATCTATAGAAACAATAATAAAAATAATATAAAATGATCTAAAACGTAAAACATAATGATAAATACATATAACAAATTATGTAAAATATATAAAGCAATGAACCTGATATTTGACATAATAAGCGTATAAGATACCATCCTCTTTAAAATAATTGAAGAACATATGCAAAGCACATAATCTTTTTTAGATTTTTTTAAATTAAACATCGTTTTTAATATAACCCTACCCTAAAAACTAAAAACAATAATTTTAGAACCTGATCAACCTCATGAACCAGTTGAACAAGATTGGATGGTCAAATCAAGATGTTGAAACTTTTTTATTTTATTTCTTAATCTTATTTTTAATTAATTTAGTATTTTATGATTCTTTGAGTATTCATATTGTGTTAAGATTATCTATCTTAAAACATATAATTTCTTCATAATTTCTTTTTTAACTGAATGCATAAATAATATTAACAATTTTTTTACATCGATTCTTAGATCTACTTCATTGATCAGACCGATTTAACCGGTGGACAGTTAAGACGATCGGTTTCCTATCTGGTATGTTTGAAACATCAACCAAGACTATTTAAAGCGAAGCGGTGAGGCTCTCTCACGGTTAGAGAAATAGATTTTCGGTAAAGAAGTATTTATAAAAATTGAAAATAAGAAAATCTATAATTGGAAGTGGGAAGGGATGAAGACGGACCGTTTAAGACTTGCCGACTTGGTATCCATTATCCAATTAGTCAACGACTCAATGCGGTTAAATTTATACTCCAATACCAGACAACACAAAAAATGGAATGTTTGACTTTGACATAAGTATATATATTTTTTTGAACGGCCAACGAATAATTTTTAATCCGGTCACCCGGGTAAACTCATTGACGAAAGGTCACCCACATCCGCGAACACAGACAACGCTGGTGACCCGGCTCGCCCACCATTCCAAGGGAAACCCACCACCCAAAGGCCCATTGTGGTAAAACCCTTGACCCACTTGGAGCATATTGCACCTAGTGAGACTCCAACTCATGACCTTCACTTTGGAAAGTCATAGGATGCCTCCTCCTAAACCAGTTGATCTAGGACTCATTGGCTGACATAAGTATTAAAAATCGTATTTCTACTCTAATAAAAGAGTAAATATGGGTGGCACGTGTAAGCATCATATTCATTTTTTTCAAACTTTTTCTGTTTCTCTCTCATATTAAATAACTACATTAAATACTAATAATATTATTTATTTGTTTTTACATTATAATTAGTGTTTTAATAAATTAAGAAAAAGAACTTTTTATTAATGTTATTTCTATAGAGATAGTCTTTTATAAAAAAGATTTTTTTTTGAAAAATCAAACTATTTTTACATAATATTTTAAAACTAATTTTTTTAAAGTAACTTTTTTATAAAACAAAAATAATTTAAATACGGAGTTATAGTAAGAAAACTTTTAAAAATGAAAATTTTTTAAAACGTTATTTTAAAATAAAATGTTTAATTTATATTTGAAAAAAAATAAAAAAATTAAAAGTTTATATTATTGTTTTATTACTTATAGTTATTACTCATACATAATTTCAATCATATCATGTCTTAGTCTATCGTTTTATAACTAATATTTTTTATTTTATTTAATATTTTATTTATCTAACCCGTGTAATATACGAGTTTACTAAAACTAGTATTCTAATATAAAGGAAATTCAACCAACATTACATTATAGTTATTAAAGGAATTTTAGTTTTCTTTTACTAATTTTCACTTCTCTCATTAGAATTGATTCGAGGACACAACGTAACTGAAGATAGTGTGTGAAAATTAAGAAGGGCAAGAAAGGAAGGAAGAATGTGTGCTAATATTAATTATCATTTATCACTTTTGTATTTAGTGATTATAATAATTGTGTGTGAGAGTTGTATTTAACGATTGCTACCATATCTAGGGTACTCGGGACATTGGTTTCACATACAAACAAACAAACAAACAAACCCAGTATATCCCGCTCAAGAGCAGGGCAATATGAAGCTCCCGCTTTGTGCAGGGTCCGGGGAGGGGCCGGATCGCGAAGCGATCTGATGTACGCTACCTTTCCTTGCACAATTTTGTGCAAGAGGCTGATTCCACGTCTAGAACCCATGACCTCAAAGTCACAAAGCAGCAACTTAGGTTTAAACCTTGCACATGGGTTTCACATCTTAGGTTTAAAGTTCATCCCTTTTGTGGCAAGAAACAAGGCAACACCGTAACCACACACACAAATTCACCTCACCCCCCGAGGAGATGGTGTTTCACATCTTATGATCATGTCACGTCACTCATGCCCTACTCTAAGGTGCATTTTGTTTTTCCAAAGATAAAATATCTGCATTCTACGAATCACATTTATAAACATCTGTAAAAGAAGAGGTGTACCAAACATTTACAGTCTGTAAGAAGAATACTGTTTGGTTTTTACTAAAATAAACTAAAATTTAAATAAATTGATTTTTTAAACTTTAAAAGAGTTTTTTAACATTGAAGTTTAAATAATAGTTATACAACACTGAAATAATATTTATAAAACCACAATAATATTTTTTTAAATAATCTATTTCATAGATTGCATTAACAAAGTCACAAACTGTTTACCTACCTAAAATGAATTGAAGCGGCGGCGGCAAAGCAACAACGGTAGAGGCGATGGGGGCGACAGGTTTGCGGGAGGTGATGGTCTATAGCTAGGGTTGTAAACGAGCCTAGCCGATCCAGGATTGGTTCGAGCTCGAAGTTTATCGAGCTAGCTTGGCTCGAGCTTGAGTTTAACGAGTTGAAAACACCGGCTCGAGTTCGGCTCGTGAAAAGCTCGAGCCGGCTTGATTTATAAAAAAAACTTTATTTCACAATTTAATATATATGTAAACACAAAAAATATATTAGGGTCTTGGTATTTTGTTGAATACTCCGTACTTGAGGTTTTTTAATATAAACAGTTTACTATCAAGTTATATATTTTTTAAATAAAATACTTAATGTTTTTAATAAAAATCCTTTTTAATTAAAAAAACATTTAAAATTCTAATATAATGATGATGATGATGATGATGATGATGATGATGATGATGATGATGATGATGATGATGATGATGATGATGATGATGATGATGATGATGATGATGATGATGAT
>BJCO01017722.1:0-13768 GCA_018326465.1 Flaveria floridana
GAAGTAGGTCTCATGGATGGGACAACAGCCCTGTGTCCAGTTCCCCAAGACAGGGTTCCCATCCATACTAAGCCAATCAAATCTCAGAGACCTCTTCCCGGGCCAGTGCTTATTTGGGTCAACTTCTGATCTGATCCAGAAGGAAATAGACTAACATTTCTGCCAAACAATAAGTGGGATAATAAATCACTTATTTGAGAGACCTCTTCCCAGGATATACACCAAGCATATCTGGCACGAGCATACCCAAAGTACACCACTATGTGAGTACACTGATGTGTAACTCCTACGTGAAGATACACCAAGCATATCTCCTTTAATGGCACGGGTATACCCAAAGTATACCCCTATGTGAGTACACCGATGTGTAACTCCTATGTGAGAATGCGCCAAGCAAACTCCTATATGATAATGCACCAAGCATATCTCCTTTAACGACAAAGGTATACCCAAAGTATACCCTATGTGAGTACACCGATGTGTAACTCCTATGTGAGAATGTAACTCCTTATACGGGTTAATGTTACACATAACTATCAAGTTTTCACGTGTGAACATCTATAAGTGCGAGAACCCCTAAATCATGCGAGAACATCAACATTTGCGCGAGAACCTCCTCTGATGCGACGACTTGCTGGACATGTTTCCTCATTCAAGCGGGAACTTTCAAAAAGTAATCATTGGGTGTGAAACACCTACTTTTTGCGCGAGAACTCTCTCCTCACGCAATAACTTTTCTCTTACGTCAACTTTATCCATAAGTTATCGGTTCTTTAGCTACTTTAGCATATAATACGTACTATAACAGTTTATATCATCATACTTTATCAAAACATTCATTTAGGTATGCATATTAGCCCTAAAACATAGAAAACACATAAAAAGTGGGGTCTAGAAACTCACCTTGTGATGTATTAGCACAAATACGACCTCCCCGAAGCCTTATCAAACGAAAACTACATAACTACGTGTTATATATATCAATAATCGTTCCTTAGTACATAATAGATGTTACTACACGAGTTCACATACCTTAACATCTCATTTATTCACTTTCTCTCTCTACGCAGTCGTATCCCTCTCTACCAGCATCACTTTTTGCATAAGTGAGTGCCAGGCATGGGCGTTCATAGTTTTTTATACCCATTTATACTTTTCGCAAACTTCTCGCACAACAGTTCTTTTCTCGCGCGACAACTCTCCTCTCGCGCGAAAACACCCCTTTCTCGTGAAAGTTTTTCTGCTTTCCTTTTTCTTAAAATTTCCGGGTGTTACAAGTGCACCCCCTTATTTGGGTTTCATCCCCAAAACCCATTATTCATCAAACAATTGAGGATAATGATGTCTCATCTCATCTTTGGATTCCTAAGTGGACTCCGACCCCTTTCTATGCTTCTACTGTACTCGAACGAGTGGATACACTTTATTCCTCAATCGTTTCTCCTTCCTGTCTAAGATTGCCACAGGTTGTTCTACGTAGTTCAACCTGTCATCAATCTCCACATCCTCTAATGGAACGTAAGCGTCTTCATCTGCTAGACACTTACGCAGATGCGACACGTGAAAGGCAGGATGAATCCCACTCAACTCATCTGGTAGTTCTAGCCTATATGCCACTTCCCACACACGGGCTACTATCTTGAAAGGCCCAATAAAACGAGGGCTTAACTTTTGGAATCGAATGATTCCACTCCAAGGTGAACTCTTTAGCATCACCTTATCACCGACATTAAACTCAATCGGTCTACGACGTTTATCGGTATATGACTTTTTCCTATCTTTAGCACCTTTCATGTAGACTTTAATCCTGTCAAGCTTCTCATTGGTCATCTCTACGACCTCAATACTCCCCTACTCCTTCTGTTCAATCTCCCCCTAACTCACCAGGGTCCTACACCTCCGACCATAAAGCATCTCATACGAGGGCATACTAATACTAGCATGGTAGCTGTTATTGTATGAGAATTCCACCAATGGTAGGTGATTGTCCTAACTTCCTCTGAAGTCTATGATGCATGCTTGAAGCATGTCCTTTAACGTCTGGATGGTCCGTTCAGATTGGCCATCCGTCTGTGGGTGGTATGCTAACTGATGTGTAGCTTCGTTCCCATACCATCATTAAACTTCTTCTAAAATTTCAATGTAAACCACGTGTCTCTGTTAGAAACAATCGACGCCGGTACACGATGACGGGTAACTATCTCGTCGATGAACAATTTAGGTAGCCGGTCCGAGTTATACATCTCTCGGATAGGTAGAAAATGTGCACTCTTCGTCAACCTGTCTACTATAACCCATATGGCATCATAACCTTTAGCTGTACGAGGTAGCTTTGTTATGAAAACCATAATGATATGCTCCCACTTCTATTCAGGAATCTCCAAGGGTTGGATTTTCTAATATGGCTGTACGAGGTGCAAGCAAGTAAGGCACTTACTCACATACTCGGCTACGTCGCGCTTCATTCCCGGTCATCAGTAATCTTTCATCATGTCTTGATACATCTTTGTGGCACCGGTATGAATAGAGTATTGAGTCTTATGAGCCTCATTCATGATCTTCCCCCCTTAGATCCCCATGACGAGATATCCACATTCGTCTGGATCGGGTTCTAACACCGAGAGTGTTCTCTCTCCCAATTTCGCGACTACACCCTTCATACACTCGGAATTAATTCGATCTTCTTTCAGCGCCTCGTCCTGAAACTCCTTGACCTGTATCATCATGTCAGCGGTCATAACCAACTGATAAGCCTTCACCCGAATTAGATCAGGTCTCTCTTTTTGGCTCAGGGCATCGGCCACAGCGTTAGCCTTGCTCGGATGATAATGGATCTCGCAGTCATAGTCTTTTATGAGCTCCAACCATCACCTTTTTCTTATATTGAGATCCTTCTGCTCAAAGATATACTTTAGGCTTTTATGGTCAGCAAAAATCATGCACTTGACACCATATAAGTAGTGTCTCCAGATCTTTAGCGTGAATACCATGACAGCCAGCTCCAAATCATGGGTAGGGTAGTTCACCTCGTGAACCTTTAACTACCTGGATGCGTACACTATGACTTTGTCTCGCTGCATCAGTACGCACCCTAACCCTTGATAAGAAGCATCGGAATAGACAACCAAGTCTTCATTCCCTTTCGGCAGCGTTAACACCGGAGCTTGTGTCAACCTTTTCTTCACCTCCATGTATGCATTCTCCTGGCTGTCACCCCATTCAAACTTTACGTCTTTCTTCATCAACCTGGTCAGCGGTGAGGCTATCTTGGAAAAGTACTGAATGAACCTCCGGTAGTAACCCGCCAATCCAAGAAAGCTTCGGATTTCAGTCGGTGTCTTTGGCGAATTCCACTCCATCACCGCTTCCACTTTAGCAGGATCGACCGTGATCCCTTCTGGGTTGATCACATGGCCCAGAAACTATACTTCGCCTAACCAAAATGCGCATTTGGAGAATTTCCCATGCAGCTTCTTCCTCCTTAGAGTTTCCAACATCTCATATGACAGGCGTGGTCCTCCTCATTCTTTGAACATATTAAGATATCGTCTATGAATACTATCACTGATCTGTTGAGCATCGGTCGACAAACCCTATTCATCAGGTCCATGAATATTGTTGGAGCATTGGCTAGACCAAACGACATCAAGAGAAACTCATAATGCCCATATCGCATCCGAAACGCAGTCTTCGGGATATCCTTCTCCTTAACCTTCAACTGGTGATAACCCGACTGAAGATCGATTCTCGAGAACCAACTTGCACCTTGCAACTGGTCAAACAGATCGTCAAGCCGAGGTAATGGGTACCTATTCTTCACCGTGAGCTTATTCAGCATCCTGTAGTCAATGCACATTCGCATACTACCATCCTTTTTCTTTACGAATAGCACCAGAGCACCCCAAGGCGAAATGCTCAGTCTAATGAATCCTTCATCGAGAAGGTCTTGTAGTTGTGTGTATAATTCATTTAGCTCTGATGGAGCCAAACGATACGGTGCTTTAGCAATGGGCTGATCTCCTGGTAATAAATCAATCTGAAACTCTATCTCCCGATCAAGCGGTACTTCCGTCAGGTCCTCGGTGAACACATCCAGGAAAGCACACACCATGGGCACATCTATCAACTGTACAGTTTTAGCTTTAGCATCTTTAATGTATGCCAAGAACACTTCACATCCCCGTCTTATAAACTTCTCTGCCTTTATCATGGATATCACCTTTGAAACTTCGTAGACTTTATCACCGTAAATCATGACCATGTTAGCATCAGGCGTTTTCACTCGAACCATCTTCCTACGATAAACGATATTAGCCTCATAAGCGGCTAACCAATCCATACCCAACATAACATCAAATCCTCCTAGGGTCATAAAGAACAACCTAGCGGGGAATCTATGACCTTCCAACTCTATGCTATAATCCTCTAAGGCCTCGGTTATCTTAGTAGCGTTTCCAATCGTAGTTTCTACTTTGAACACATGATCTATCTCCATAACCTTAGCATTCATTGTATCATAAAAAAGTAGTAGATACGAAACTCCTACTTGCACCGGAATCAAAAAGAACAAAAGCAAGTATGTCGTTAACTAGAAACATACCTGGCACAACATCAGGTTCCGCCCTGGCTTCCTCTCTCGTCATCATAAAAGCCCTAGCCTTGGCCTTGGCTTGTTGCCTACCTTCTTCTCCTTATCAGCCTTTTTTCCTTTAGACGAGCCACCCACTCTCGTCTCCGTGCACTCTCGGCTGTAGTGCCCCAACTTGCCATAGTTGTAACACTTTACCAGATTAGGGAAATCCTTGGAAAAATGCCCCGTCTTCCCACAATAAAAACACGGGCTCAAACCGAGTCTGCATCACCAGTATGCTTCCTTCCACACTTCCAGTAATCACCGGACGACTCCACCTTCAACTTTTTGGCCTGATCAACAGACCTCTTATTTCTCTCTCGTTTCACTTTTCCCGACCTTCTTCTTTGCCTCCTCAACGGGCTCATCAGCCACCACGTCATCATACACTATCCCACTCAGCTCCACCAAAGACTCAAAGGTCTTCGGCCCGCTTGCCTTCAGAAATGTCCTTACTTTTGAAGGCAAACCCTACACATAACACTTCATCCGCCTCTCCTCAGTACTTACCAGATGAGGCACCAACCTGGTAATCTCATTAAAGCGAGATGTGTACTGTCTGTGGGTCATACTCCCAGCCTTAAACCCCAAGAATTCCTTTTCCACCCTATCGATCTCGTTTTAAGGTTAGAACTTTCTCATCACCAACTCCTGCAGGTCATTCCACCTCAAGTTCCTGAACTCCTGAGGGTCTTTAGTCTACTTGATGGTGTTCCACCAATGAATAGCTACATCCACAAATGAGTGGGCTGCAAACTTCACAGCCTGATCAGCCTTACATTCGCTGATCTCGATCACTACCTCCATCTCCGACACCCACTGAAGAGTGGCAATAGTACCACCATTGCCATCCAGTGATGGAGGGTTGCATCCTTTAAAGATGCAGTACGAACACCCTCTAGCTAATTCCCCATCGGTTTCATCGCCCACATCCTTTCTGTCCTTTCCTGAGCCTTCCCCAACGCCTTCTCTGTCTTTCTTGCTGGCTCTTTTCTTTGCCTCCATCGTCCACTCTTTGGTTACCTCCTTCATGGCTTTAGTCATGATCGAAGGCATGATATCATGAAGAATCTTGTGGACTTCTTCAGTGATAGCTTCCCCAACGATAGGCTCCAAGGTAATCCTCTCCTCAGAATAATGAGAGTTTTCCTCGCTGGCAGTGTGAATACAGATCCCGGGGATTTCTTTAGTCGTCTGCCTTCAAGTTCTAATGCTTGGTGGTCTACCCCTAGCACCACCATGAGCCCCCCTCGAGTAGCTTTTCTTCCAGCCATAACTTTCTAAAAGGTACGAAAAACCAATGTTATCATTCCAGGTAATGGTTCAGTTCATGTCGAGTAATGTAACTTTGTAATGATAGTGGCCAGTTGTAATTAACTACTTACTTTACTTTTCATGCCCCAAACATTCCTTATCCTAAACTATATTAGTTGTCTTTCTCTCACGAGTGCTATAACTCCTCTATAATTCTATTAGTCCTAATCTTTGACTTAACCTTCCTAGCATGGTGCTACCGACACTAGCATCCTTTAAACAATCTCATTCTCAGTTTGAGTTCAGACATCAGAGTGTCTAAATCTCTCAAACTATGGCTCTGATACCAACTTGTAAGGCCCCGTATCCGGGAGGCCCCCTATCCGGGCAGCCTCACAAATGGACTTAAGCATCAGAAACACAAGTTCTCGAACATCAAATTTCATTAATATACATAGTGGAACATATAAAAATTGTAATTGTTTAGACATTTATATCAAAAAGATAACTATCGATATCAATCCAAAAATCTATGCCAGGATGTCAGTCTCGATTATATGCCAGCTGGTAGCTCTTCAATCCATGCCAAGCTCACTCCATAATGTATAGCATAACAATCAATATAATATGCATATAAAAAGTTGGCGACGCTGAGTGAGCTCTAGGTTTACTTTAACGAAACTTTATCATACACATATACTTCATCATACTTTAACTGTGTTTAAAGTTTAACTTTCTTTATCGTACTTTAACATCTCATAAACTTTAACTCCTCGCTCACATTAGAGTAAGATTACTTTATCAATTATAGAACTCGTTCTATAACTATACTCTACCCTTTATCGTTTGCTTTATCGTCACGTTACCCATACTTTATCGTTACTTTATCTTTACTTAGCTTTAATCTTTTACTTTATCGCTAAACTTAGCACAAAGCTTAGTTCCTTTAATGGCATGGGCATACCCAAAGTACACCCCTATATGAGTACACCGATATGTAACTCCTATGTGAGAATGCACCAAGCATATCTCCTTTAACGGCACGGGCATACCCAAAGTACACCCCTATGTTAGTACACGGATATGTAGCTCCTATGTGAGAATGCACCAAGCATATCTCCTTTAATGACACGAGCATACCCAAAGTACACCCCTATGTGAGTACATTGATGTGTAACTCCTATGTGAGAATGCATTAAACATATCTCCTCTAACGGCACGGGCATAGCCAAAGCACACGTCTATGTGAGTACACCGATGTGTAACTCCTATATGAGAATGCAACAAGCATATCTCCTTTAATGACACGAGCATACCCAAAGTACACCTCTATGTGATTACACCGATGTGTAACTCCTATGTGAGAATACAGTAAGGATATCTCCCTTAACGGCATGGGTATACCCAAAGTATACCCCTATGTGAGTAAACCGATGTGTAACTCTTACGTGAGAATACACCAAGCAGACTCCTATGTGAGAGTGCACCAAGCATGTCTCCTTTAACGACACGTGTATACCCAAAGTGCAGGATCGTTACAAGTCACTCAACACAATGGTTCTCTCTAAAACTCACTTGGTTACACTCAAACGATGAAGCAGAATCTTCTATGAGTTGATAGTAATATACTAAGTAAGCAAGACATAAGAATAAGTTTTTCAAGATACTTGTATATATTAATTCTCAACTCAAAGATTACAAGATTCTTACAAGCATGCTCTTATGAGCTTACAATGAGAACTATATATACTACTATCTACAGCCGGTTATACTTGGAAAACTAGCTGGAAAATACAACTAGACAAAATACTACAGATGCTAGAAGTATGTAAACTAAGATAAAGTATTATCCTAGTATTAGGTAGTCATGACAAGCCCATGACTTACCTTTTGTCACCAACTAAGGTTGGTAACTGTACTAATCTATGATGGATGAGCAATGGATAAAGTAAGGTCAAACATACCCACATAGAGAAGTTCCATGCAGTCTGTCAGTGTAGCAGTTCACTGACAGACAGCTTACTTTATCCACTATTCATAGTTGTTACTTCCAAAGGTGAGTAAACCTCCGAAGACATAAAGTCTTCCGAAGCTACTTTGGTTTTGGAAGAAACAACAACTTTGAATCAGCTGCTTCCAGTTTTTATCTTCTTTATACTACGAAAGAGTAAACTTAGTCTCAAAAGACTATGTTTCTTTCAGAAGTTCTTCTAGTCTTGGCTTCGGAAGGTGGTGGACTTATCTTTGGAAATGTAGCTTTGTCTTCAGAAGTCCTTCATAAATTGTACCAAAATCAAGTTAAGTGTTTGTTTTGGTGGTGCCAGCCTTATCAGACCTAACAAACTCCCCCTAAGCTGATGCTACCAAAACATTCACTTATCCTTCTTCTTCAGAGTCTCCCTCATCAATGCCAAAAAGTCTACACTCTTTTCTTTATTTTCTTCTATGGCAGTGGTGAGGATTTGATCCAGTTCTTCCTTAGATAACAGATCAAGTCTGTTACTTTGGATAACATGAATTCGGTCATAATCCCCCTATAAAGAGTTAATGGTTGTTGGAGTCATACACCTATCTAACTATGGGCTCAAAGGCTGGTCCTTGGACCATTTGCAGAAATGTTTTACCTTTGATGAAAGCTGCCTCCTTTATTTCCTTTTCTTTTTTCTTCACCTCTACTTCTCTCATGTTGCTTATGTGATTTCTGGTAAGAGATACAATAGGAGGATTGGAAGGATTGGAGAATGGTATGTCTGCTAGCTTAGCAAGATCAAATCTACTACTGTGTAGCAGTTGGGCTGTGTCCCATATGTTGATCATACCATTCTCTCTCACCAACCTGAAACTTTTTAAAGTTTCATCAAACCTTCACTGGACTATGGAGCTCCTAGGAACTTGGGGAGTGGTTGGGAAGTCATCTACCTTCCTAGGGTCTAACAGAGTCACCAGTTTCCTCTCCAGCTTCTTCTCTTCATCAATTAAGACACTTTGATTTAGAGTAAGAAAGGTGAGAGTCTGGTCCAGGGTTCTAATAGGAAGATCAAGGAAAGCTTCTCTTGAGAGAATGCTGATAGAGCTCAACCTTATGAAGTGGTTGAGCCTTTCCTAGATTTCCTCATACTCTCTCATGGTCAGGGGCCTGGATGGTTAAAAGGATGGTTGGGTTGAGGGTTTGGTTTGAGTTGGAGGTTTGGGTTTGGGTGATAGTTTTGTTTTGGGTTTGGTTTTAGGTTGTGATGTGGTTGGAGGGGCTAGTTCTGGGGTATAGGGTTCATCAGTAGGTTTAGGTTTTATAGGGAAAGGAAAGGGAAATGGATAGGGGAAGGGAAAGGGAAAGGGAAAGGGAAAGATGTAGGTGGTTCAGTGGTTTATGGTAAGGGTGTTTGTTTTGGTTTGAGGGTAGGCTTAGGTTTGGGTGATGGTTTTGGTTTTGGGACCATCCTTTGACTATTTGGTTTCTAGGGCACCCCCTGCCGGATCCCCAAACAAATATCAGCCTTGATCTCACTGATATGTTGTTGGAGAGTCTTTTCTACCATAGAGGCAACCTGTCTGGATTAGAAGCCATGAGCTTTGAGGTAGGATTTCATCCATTCCTTATCCTCAGCCCTTTTGGTAGCAGCTTTCTCAGCCTCCTCCTCATTCCTCTTCTTCTCCTTCAACTTTTCTTTGGCTGCCCTCTTTCTCTCCTTCATGATCTTTTCTTGTTCTTGTTTGAAAAAGAACACGATAGTGTCTAAGTCTTAAGGGGCTAGCTCTTCTTTCTTGAATCCCCTATAGCAGAGAAAGGCTATTTTCTCTGCTCTTTCCCTGGCCTTTGCCTTTGCCCTGTCCTCTTCCTTCTTCCTCCTTCTTTCTTCTTCCTTAGCCAACCTTGCTGCTTCCTTTCTTTCATTCAGCAGCGAGGTTTCCTTCTCTAGTTTTACAAGCTCATCGTATGGAAGTAAGAGCATTTCTTTAATCTTTACTCCCATACCGATGAGCCTTTCTATGATCTCCATTCTTCTTTGATTGTCAATTTGCTCTTGAGCAGCTATTGATGCCTTTCTACTAACAGCCAATAGCTTTTCAGAGACATCTTGCCCTTTCCTTTTGAGTTTGGCCAATCTTTCCTCCTCCTCAATCTCTTTAGTTATCATCTTTATCTTTCCTTTATGGTTAGAGGAAGCTTAAGCCTTTGGAGACTCTGGCTTGGAATGTTTAGGTTAGGTGAGTAGAGGTTGAGTTGGTGGCATAGTCGAGATGGTGATGGATAGATTTACTATTACTTTTGTAGCCTCAATCTTAGCTTCGGAATGTTTCCTTAGCTTTGGAAGTAGCCTTAGTGGCTTCAGAAGTAAATGTTAAACCTGATTCGGAAGTTTTAGCCTCCCCTTTGGAAATAACTTCCAAAGCTTCGGAAGCAACTGCACTTCCTGTCCCTTCCAAGTCAGATGCTAGGCCATCAGTTTGTGTTTTCCCCTCGAAGTGAATCTCAGGTTCCACACTCCCCTTAGGTTGACCAATAACTTTCCCAGAGGTAGGAGGTGCAGTTAACCTTTGATGCTCCTCAGCTCTAAAGTAGGTTAAAGTAATATCAGGTAGGGGATATTCAAATAAGGATCTCAGCAGAAACTGGTTTAAGAAATTAAAGAAGTTGATGAGACTCCTAGAGTCTATTTGAATAGAAGAAGGTGGGGGAAAGATGGGTGCAATGATAGTTGGGTGTGAAGAAGTGGCTCCAAAAGGAGAGGTAATGGCAATGTTGGGCTCCATGGAGTTTATGTCTGTTCTAAAAAGTGAACAAACATCTTTTCTTGAGTTGATATCTGCTCCAAAGAGTGAGCAGATGTCTCCTCATCAGATCTTGGTCCCTACACACTCTCCCCTTTTTGGTATCATCATCTTGAGAGTTAGATGAGCTTGAGGAAGAGCTTGTAGAGACCTTGGTATGTACATGCCTGACAGATCTCTCTATCTATGTCTCAGCTTGTTGGGCCTTGAGATTGTTAATCTCAAGTTGCTGAGTGGTAGATCTACTTTCTAAATTCTTAACCTTGGATTCAAGCTTTGAGATTTTGGAGAATAGATACTCAATGGTGTGTTTCAGACTACCCTCATCCTCTTATGAGGAATCATGGGGAGATGGGATAACATACCTAGTATGTTCCTCCACAGCACTTGATATGGTTTCTTGGCACCTAGGGTTCCTCCACAAATCAATGTCTCCTTTGGAAACACTGAAATGCAAAGTTGTCATGGATAAAGGCTGACTGATGTTACCACTGTCCTAAGAGGCTAATGAAGCACTCTCAATAGTGGCAGCTTTATCCATATGAGTCCCCTCTACATCTATGGGACTCACCTCGATACTGGTTGCCTGATGTGGGCTGAATATCAGAGGCTCCAAAGGGCTCTGTTGATCATGAGAGTGGTGAGATTGATCAACATCACTCCCCATATGGAGTGTGATATCCTCATCAGGTCGGGTAAGAAGGTCAAGAAAAGATGTGGCATGGATATCTATTGACCTGAGACCTTGGTCATCACCTAAGGATTCCCTTGCATAAGCAATGGATTCCATAATATGGCTGTCCCTTTTAGGTGGCTCAGGGGAGTGTTGTGACTCACCCTGAGGGCTTAAGGCTAGGGTTATGGGCTCGTCTGGTTGAGCCTGAGGAGACTCAACCATGGCATTGAGGCTATTATCAAGGATGGTAGGACCTCAGACTGAGTGGGAGCCCATGTTTCCACTATATGCATATGCATATGCATATGCATATGCATATATGCATATGCATATGCATATCCCTAACTCATATTTAGCAGACTCTTATCTCCAAATGGGCTGTGGAGGTGATATACACAGGTCTACCATTTATAAGTACAGTTTTTCTTATAACTAGAAGTTCCTGCTGCATATTGTTCTTCATTGCCTATCTAACAAATCCGGGGGATGTGATCAAATCCCACAGTCCATGGAATGGTGAAGAACCTTTGGTTCAACTACTCATAGTTTGTGATGCTGATCTGATCAGCAATATCAACTGGGATTCATTCTACATGTATCCTAGGTATATACAGCACATCATCAACTATAAACTGGACCAGGACAAGCTTCAATTTGCCAACACTCTTCAAGTTCCTTAGATGAAACCTACAATCTTCAAAACTTTGAAGAAGGTTTCAGCCTATTTCACTGGAAGATTCACTGATTTTTTTCCAAGTATGTTTGAGCCAATGGCTCATGGTGCCATCCTTGCAGCCCGAGCAGGTGATGAACCCCCACAAGATTCACCCATTCTCCACCGTCCCATATAATTCACTTACCATAGGCGCCCCAAACGAACCCTTGATCAATCTCCTGGCTGCTTTTTTATTGACCGAATAACCCTCTAGTTATTGTGGGTCTCACTCCTTGCATGTGACCAGAAATCGGCCATATGGCTGGAGTAAACAAGAGGGTTCACGGTGAGTGTGGTGAAGTATGTTGATTGGTTAAGGAACTTGATGATTAGGGCATAGTCAGCATCCTTTGTGGAATCAAGGATCATGACCTGGTTGTGTTGGGGATTGAGGGCTATGGTTTTTAAGTATCTGGTTGATTAGAGGAACTGTGAAGAAGACGAATGATAGTGGGGGAAATTTTGGATTTAGCTCTTTAAATCGGTAGTAGAAAATTGTGTAACGGTAAGAAAGGAGAGAGGTGGTCGGAGGTTATGTATAAATGGAGGTAAAATCTTATCGGATAAGGGGTAATGATGTTGACAAGATGGCTTAGGTTTTGATAAGATTAGGCGGCAAGATAAATCCATTTAACTAATTCAAAAACATCTTCTTTTATTAACAAAATCTTTTACCTTTATACAGAATGGGCCCCAAAATATATCCGTTACAGTTAATTTTCTTCCGAAGGTTAAATGTCTTACGAATGGTAACACTTGTGTTTCCCTTTAAGTGTTTCTTCCAAAGCAAATTTTACTTCTGAAGACAAATATAGTCTTAAGACAAATTTGCTTCTGAGAGTAAGATTGTTTTCAAGTGCAAGAAGTTAATAAGCTTCGAAAGTTGTTTTGATAGTTGATCAAAAATTCTTCGGATGCCAAAATCTTCTCCGGTAGAAGAAACACTTAGAGTAATTTACCTGTGGAAGACTGAGAAAATCTTCTTCCATACGTAAATTTCTCTTCGGAAGAATTCTTACTTAGAAAGTTTTTAAAGAAAATTTCTGTAACAGGGCTTAGATTGAATTGTTAGACAGAAAGGCCATGGCATATTTAAAAAGGTTATTGTTAGGACCCAGAACGTACGGAGTACTAACTAATTCAACGTGTAACCGAATCAAATAGCGTGGAATTCTATTTGATTGGCGATCCAATCAGGGAAACCGTTAATCCGATCAAACCTAACGATTAGAATACGTTAAGAATAGACTAGGAATGATCAGAAACGATCTATGAACTTGGAAGGGACGAACTGAACAAACTTGGATGGCTAGGGTTGTGAATTCTCGAAGTCTTCTTTTTTTCACGAATTAAGTGGTATTTATAGGTTACAACTTTCACGAATTAAGGGGTATACCATCAGCACCAACTGGCATATTGTAGCCAGTTTCAATAGCATTCCCTAGATTTGTATCCACTCTATTAAGATGAATCTCAAACCTTTGTTTCCATTGAGGAAATTCATCAAGAGACAATTTCTTAGGTGGTTTATTATGGTTCCCGATCTCATTTTCCAACAGCAAAAGGTTCTGGATCCTGGAGTCCTTCCCTGCTAAGAATGCAAAGTTCTCTGAGTCCATAATGAAGTAGTCTTAAACTTGAAAAATCAAACTATGTATGCGACTGAAATGGGCGACTGAAGGATGACTGAGACAATCAATGTGCGATTGAGTTGAGTCGTACG
>BJCO01017745.1:0-12625 GCA_018326465.1 Flaveria floridana
GAACAAATTGATGCTTTGTTTCAAGACCCATATTTTAGAGAACAACTTCAAAATTACGGGCAACATAAACAAGTTAGTGATGAGGACGGTGAAGACGGTGAAGATGATGAAAATGATGAAGCTTAATTGATGGATGTTGACTTAATTTAGAATGTAATATTGTAATGTATGAATGGATGTTGACTACTTGACTTGGTTTAGTTTTTAACGAATTGAAGGCTTAGTTTAGTTTAGAATGTAATATTGTAGTGTATTAATGGATGTTGACTAAATGTATGAAGACGATGAAGATGATGAAAATGATGGATGTTGACTGTAGTGTATGAATGTATGCAGAATATGCAGGTTGTTATGTAAAAATTTGTATTGGGAAATATGGAAAAACTGAAAAATGCAGCAAGAAGCTGTAATACCTGCACAGGGGATTTAGCGGTGACTTTAAGGCATTAGGGGCGACAGATTTTTCGTCATTTTTGAGGCCTTTAGCGGCGACTTTTTTAGCGGCGACACATTAGCGGCGAAAGTTTGACCATTAGCGACGTTTTATTACCGGCGACTTTTTAGCGGCGACAAGAGTAATAGCGGCGACATACGGGGTCTTTAGCGGCGACTTTAGTCGCCCCTAAAGACCTGTCTCCTTGTAGTGCATGGAAGCACAATGATAACGATATTATGTAGCCGCTCAGTAAATGGTTTTGTATTAACTATGAAGATTATAATATTTCTTATATAAATTTTGTATAAATCTTAAATATTCTAAAGATGAAATCATCCTAACAAAATTGAAAATTATTTGAATAAATTATAGTCAATCATTTGTTTGGATTCAACTTAAAATAACATTATTTTTGTTGATTAACCTTTTGAAATTGTTTATTCTCAATAGCTTTAGTAGTAAGTTTATGACTTAATATTAATATAAGACACTTCGTGTTCTTTATTTGCTCTGAACATGTTTAGGTTTTATGAACTTAAAAAACTAAATAAAATATTGGAGACGAAAAGACAATTAAAGCTTGCATGTTTTCGCCACATATATATAATATTCTACAATATAAGGAAGCAATAATTAATTATTAAAAGGTCATGTTGAAATTCATATTTTATTCTCGGTTAATAGGACACCCACGTGACCCCGAATGTCGAATGTGACCTTAATTCACACATTTTCTTTTTAAATATGATTTAGGGTTTACAAAAGAGTTGGTGGGTGGTGGAATGGTGAGGCAAAAATTGCCACCCTCAAATGCTTGAAATCAAAGCCATTTTATTACTGGTTTGGATTGTACAACCTTAATTTTGTTTTTGTTTTTTTAGTTGTCTAGGGTAATTCTAATCACATAATCATCTTAGAATTATAACTGATTTCCATTCAATTACGCTCACAACGATGATTATTATGAGTATGAAGTTAAATAAAAATTTTTAGTTTTAATAATTATTGCTCAATGAATCATAATTGAATTATTTAAATCTAATTTCTCTAAATATCTATATCTAATAAATAAGTAATTTGTTGTAGCGTATCACAACTATGTGATTTCGCCATTCTTTTTCACCATCTCATTATTAAATAATTGACATATATAAATTGTAGTTGTGTGCCTATTTAGGTTTTATATTTAAATTAATATGTTTAATTTTTTAGTTTTAACTTTCAATAAGAATTAAATGCATCTTTATCCCCGAGTTTTCATAAAAATTATCATTTAAGTCGAAAAGTTAAAATTTTGACATTTCATTCCAAATGTTTCACAAAATTATCATTTGAATCCATTTAACTATTCCTAATTAACAGCGTTAAATTTTCTCGTTAAGTTTTCTACATTAGGGTATAAAATAAAAATCAATTCTATATGAAAGGTTTTATACGTTCAGTCTATTTTGGCATCGTTGCAATTTGACTCCATGATAGTATTTTATTGTTTTGTCTTGTTAATGTATTTTTTTAGTAACATGTTATTTTTACATGTCTTGTTAAGTAATAGATTTATTTGGTTTAAAGTTTAATTATGGTTACAATGATTAATATTTTATGATTATTATTCTTCTACTGTAAGTGTTATATTGTTTATTATTTTCTTGGGGGGGGGGGGTCGTATGCGTTGTGATGTCACAACGAGCCCCGGAGCCACCCGACACCATCATCGCCAACCCCCCACGTCGTAAAATTTCTTTTTCACGGCATGTTCTCGTCGTGAAGTTGTGATCGTTTTATGTGTGTGTGATGTAATGGTGTAGTGTGGCATGATGTGACAACACTACCGCCACCAAATTTGAGGCTGTGGTATTGTGTGATATGACAAAATTTAATCAGTGGGTTTATGTTATACTGTGATGTGTGGTGATAGTGCCTCTGTCACCCTTATGCTTCTATGATGATTTATCTTTTATGGTTGTGATTTTAAGTGGTTTGTGTTATATGACTTGTTTGTTTGTTTATATTTTTTTATGGTGTATATTTTATAAAGTTAGAAATAAGTCACTTTTAGATGGTTATCATTATATCTAATTTAATCTAATAGGCGGATTCAAATCATAATAGTGATTACCAAACAAGACTGCACGCATAAAACCTATCACGTAGAGTTGATTTTTTACATTGTAATTGTTTTGGCAAAAATACCCATAATGTAGGAAACTTAGCGGAAAAAGTTAACAGTGTTAATTATGAATAATTGAATGGATTCAAATGATAATTTTGAAACATTTGGGCGCAGATGGTAAAAGTTTAAACTTTTGGACCAAATAGCAGTTTCTATGAAATCTCATAGATGAAAAATGCATTTAACTCTTTCAATAATCTTCTTCGTTAATTGTGTGTGTGTGTGTTCAGGGATGAAAAATGCATTTATTTTCTTCATTTTAACACGTCTATCTTATATGATCCGACTTGTGGATACTAGTCAATGAATGTTAGGAATTGTGAATCGGTCCCTATCATTATCTTGAATCGGTCCCTATCATTATCACTTACTGAAGATTAAATTAAGAACTTGATTTTGTTAGGACTTGTGAATTTTGTAATTTTTTCTTTATATTAATTGCTAACTATTTAATATTTCATATATATATTCAAATCATGTTATGTAACCCTTTAGTCTAGTTTCATATTTTCTATTTTGTTTGGGATTGTGATTCCTAGTTGTTCATTGTCTTGAGCGGATGATATCTCTCCGTCCGATTCTTGACTTTCACAGTGGGTCCATCACTTGAATCAAATTGGCCATTGTGGGTTGATAATGATCTACGAATTTTAGTTGATTTTACAATAATCAAAATTCGTTATACGACATATGTTGAATATGATGTAACAACGGGAATTGCCCAAATTAGTTATGTTGGGTAGTTGATTTTGAAATTGTGGATAATGTGATTGGTTGAATTGGGTAGGGGCGATTGAATCCGTTCGTGTTGTGATGGTCGTTGTGGCAGCTGTTGTGTTTGTTTTCGAGGCTATCGGTAGGGGTTGGGTTTTAGTTCGTGATAATGATTCCTGTTTAAGATCGAAGAGTAGATAAATAATTGAGTAGAGAGAGTAAAAAAAAAGTGGTGTATAATAGTTAGTTAAGTTACTATACAGAATTAAGAAAAAAAAAATCTTCCCCAAGATAGGAGATCGATTAATCGGCCCCAAGCATTCCCTGATGCCCACTCTGAATGCCCTTAGTTGGACTAGTTATTTAACTTTGTTCTTCTTGTTATTAAGGTTTTCTAAAAGAACATATTGTTTTGGAAAAAAAATCGCATATTACTATAATGTTCTTGGTTGTATTCATGTTTATCATTTACCTTTTGTCCTTTTTCATCATTTAAGCCCTACAAACACATTCATGTGATGCCATGCATGTTTCTTCGTATTCTTCAGCAAACTTAATAATGTTTATTCTCGTATTGTGTATTTTATCCTCATATATATGTTGTTGGATATGTTTTGAAAGTACGAACCCTAATGAGTATCGCCCTAGTGTGAGAAAATGTTTGTTTAATTGTTCGATTTCTCGGGGATTATACATCTTAGTTAGAATATTCTTGGATTTGGTTTGATTTAATTTTAGTTAGGGAATGTGCAAGAGAGATATCTTGATTGTTACATATCTATATTTATTTTTAATAGTAGCGTTGTACGGGGCAAGTGTCTCGCTAAAAAAAACACATTCATAAACAACCAATCACGTATATTTAACTAAATCCAAACTAAAAAAAAAACTCTAATAAACAATCGAACCATCATTTTGTTGAAAAATTGGTAAAAAAGATTTTATACTGAGTTTGAACAGAACTAATTATACGTTATTATAATATATACCTCTTAATTAATGATTTTGCCGTTTCCCTTGTGTTTAAGATAAAAGTGTAGTGGGAAATTGGATGAAAATTATCCCTCATAAAAGAATAAATAAACCTTGAAGCAGCTTATAAGTAAAACCAACAACCTTAATAAGCATTTCTTCTTGTATTTTACTACATCTTTTAAGCACACTAAACACACAAGGGGTGCAACATTTGGTTTAAATTACCTAATATCTTTGCACTTGTGCATGACTGCAACTTGCAAAATGATCCAACCTAGATTTCTCGGGCTTGCTCAAGTGGGTTTGGTATCAAAATTGAGGAAAAGACACCGAAAACTATCAGAAGATTCAATATACATTGTTCACATGGTATTACAAGCTCAATGATCTTCTAATTTGTGTTTTTTTCTATTTCTTGTCCCAACTTGTGATACACTGTATACACATGCTATTGTGTATGCCATGTTAAGGGAAATAGAATGAATATACAAACACCAACAAACACACATTGTTTATGTTAGTGGTTGTATATTAACATATATACAATATTCTTTACTTATAATGCCTCTAAAGTGGCTTAAGTAGCCCTCGAGGAGTCCGTTTATTCTCTCCGTCTGAGCTTTCAAAGATATAATTGTTGTGTCGTGTTTTTGTGATAAGCTAGGTATAGGCATGTGCGTGCCCAAGAGGGCACAAGCGTGCCTATTGCTGTACACTGTTGATCTTCTAATGTCTTTAGGTTCATACTTTGGTTGCACCCCGCTTGTACGTACACAGAGCTGACTTTGAAAAATGTCGGCACGTCCATGCATGACACGCCCATAATTGTGTTGGCCTGACATGAACTCGACATGACTATGCTGAATGTTGATCCTTGATCTCGGGAACACGTACTGATAGGCACGGCCGTGATTCATCCTCACACGGTCATGCTTGGCTTATTTTTGTTTGGAATTTTGATGAAATTTTCCTTTTCCAATTGGTTGTTGACGAAAGGTTGTATAATCTGGCAAATTCACATACGACATGATTAGGTATCAATTTAAATGAATCACACATTATATATATACAACTATAAAAATTAATATGCATAAATAGATTGTGGGTTTAATGGCATATTACGATGCATATTGCAAGTTTGATTTGTCCTTGATTACTTTCTGGGACACATATGAAAGTATACAATGTAAAATGTTTTATCATCCTTTTAACTTATATTTATATGACTTCGTATCATGCATCATCTTCTTTATTAGCCCTTATAATACATGTAAATTTTTCTATTTGCTATTATAAAAATAGAGAGATTTATTGAACTACAAAAGAATGTCCTGGTCTAAGTTATGGTAAATGACAAACAACACATTTTGACTTTTTTCAAGCATCATCTTCTTTATTAGCCCTTATAATACATGTAAATTTTTCTATTTGCTATTATAAAAATAGAGAGATTTATTGAACTACAAAAGAATGTCCTGGTCTAAGTTATGGTAAATGACAAACAACACATTTTGACTTTTTTCAAGCATCATCTTCTTTATTAGCCCTTATAATACATGTAAATTTTTCTATTTGCTATTATAAAAATAGAGAGATTTATTGAACTACAAAAGAATGTCCTGGTCTAAGTTATGGTAAATGACAAACAACACATTTTGACTTTTTTCAAGCATCATCTTCTTTATTAGCCCTTATAATACATGTAAATTTTTCTATTTGCTATTATAAAAATAGAGAGATTTATTGAACTACAAAAGAATGTCCTGGTCTAAGTTATGGTAAATGACAAACAACACATTTTGACTTTTTTCAAGACATTAAGCATTTATATCGGGTCAAGTAGGTGTCATACTCATCCAGGATTATTTCTTATCGTAACAACAAATCTTCTTGTCATAAGGAACTTTTTTTTGCGACATGATCACGAAGGTAAAACAATCTATATGGAGCGATAATGATGCTTAATGCCTTTATGAAACAACGCAACCTAATTTGTATGGTCCATTAACTTCTTTCTTCTTCATAACTCTTCTTTGGTACATCTCCTCATGTTTTATTAGCAAGTATGAGAATTAGTGGAAGCCATAATTCTAACTTGTTCATATTATTACTAGAACTAGTTGAAGTCATACAAACAGATTCATTATCAAAAGAAATATCTAAATTTACCTTAAACATACAAATACATAGATAACGAAATCCAACAAAAGTATCATGTCTTGACAATATATACTTGTCAGTTTATAACATTTGTTTGTAACAACAATTATTCAAGAGAATTACAGACAACAGGTTCTTTCAAATCCTGGGTACATACAACACTTAATTTAATAGTAAATATTTTTCAGAAGGGAACACAAGCTTCACATTTTCTAGTCTTTTGATTGATTCAGTTGCAACATTATCTATTTTTAGTATTGATCCATCTTTAATTGGTTGAAAGTCCTTGAACCAATAAAGATCTTTACACTCATAATTAGTTACTCCCGAATCAACCCACCAAGCAACATCATCATCCGCAGATAAAATGCTTCAGAAAATAATGATACATAATTCTCACCCAAATTATAATTTAGGACTAAAATATGACCTTGTTGCTTTCGCAGATCCTTAGATCCACTTGGACCAACATCATTCTTGCCTTTACCAACTCAACAATCTTTCTTGAAATGACCAGGTTTGCCACACTTCCAACATGCTAACTTTGGCCTTTTGTTAGGGCCTTTGCTGTTATTATTATCTTTAAACTTTCATTTGTCTTTAAACTTGTTGGCATTCTTGGAGATTCACCTTCTTCCATCATGTTCGCTTGTGAAGGTTCAGCCATATTTTTATCCTTCACTTTGCCACCCTCTTGATTCCTTAAGGACTCATCAATTCTAAAATGACTACCAAGTTGGACCAGACTCAGTTCCTCCTTTGATGTTTTAAAGTATGTTTGAAATCTTTCTAAAGAGCTGACAGTTTGTCCATGATACTAAAAACCGAGATGGATTCATCAATTTTTATATCATGGTGAACAAACTGTCTCGAAATCCTTAATAATTCATTGTACTGTTCTATGACAGACCTTGAATCTACCATATTGTAATTATTAAAATTAATAACTAGAAATTTTTTATTAGAAGAATCTTCTGCCATGCATATGGATTCAAAAAAAATCCAAAAGTTGTTTTGCAAATTCAACAATTTGATAGATATCAAACAGAGAATCATACATACCGTTTAAGGTGTGATCACGAAGATGGAGTAATTGTTCTCCTACTTGCATCGCCTCCTATTTTGTTCCAGAGTTTTGTTTTCCATCAATTCTAACTTGGGAGTACTTAGAACATACACAACATTTAGAGTGGTCAACAGGAAATGCATATTCTTCTTCTTTCTTCGAAAGTCTTGACATTGAAACCTGTCCAGTTTTGCGAATTTGCTTGTCATGTCTTTCATAAAATCTCTGTCCATCATCTTTAATAGTAGATAATTTAGATCTTTGTAGAATATTTGAAATCAAACTTGTTTGATAATTATGATCATATTGATTATTAGTCAATCCAATTACACTAAAATATTAAATATCTAACATCTTCTACCATATAGATTCCATTGTATTGCTTGTAACAATTTGCAACTTCACGAATAGTAAGGGGCTGTTTGGTTGGATCTGACTGATCCTAGTCAGACGTGAACGTCTGACTCGGTCAGACCTGAGGTGTTTGGTTTCTTGCCTCTTACTGAAGAAGAGGTCCGACCGAAGCAGCTACCTGGTAAGAGTTCAACCATAATCTGACCCGCATTCAGATGTGCAGGTGGAGTGAATGATTCATACCTCCGACGGTGACAACGATGTCGTTCGATACCTGCAGGTTCGCCATGGCCGGGGGGGCGATTCGCGGGTCTGGAGGACCGAGTCGAGGTCGTTTTGATCTAGTTATTCGAGGAGCAGAAGTGCCCTTTTTGATTTCCAGCTGTTGACAGATGTTGACGGGTCTGGAGGGCCGAGTCGAGGTCGTTTCGTGGGTCTGGAGGAATGATTCGTGGGTCTGGCGGATGTGGCAGGGGAAGTTGGCTTTGAAGCTGTTGGGTCGAGGGAATGCACGACGGATATCGGCCGGAAAGATGCACCGGTGGCCGGGGGATTATCTCGCTAGTAAGGGTGAAAATCGACCGGATTCCGGTCAAAACCTCATCGATGGTGGTGGGTCTAGGGTTTGGGGGTGTGGGGTGAGGGAGAAGGGTGAAGAATCAGATGTTTTTATATGGGTATGTTTTTATTTTTCTTTTTTACAACCAAACACACTTATTGATTTAGAACTCTTACTGGTTCAGACCTCTTACTGGTTCAGACCTTACTGGTTCAACACTTATTTAATCAGACGTTGCCAAACAACCTCTAAATCTACCGACAAAAATTTGCTATTTTGGTTAACGACGACTTTTTGTGTGATTGACTATTTAACTTGATCTTAAGGTATATAAGCTTTTTATATCTCTGCGCAGGGGAAGTTACTAGATAATTTTCTTTTTTTTTTGAGTAAATTACACGGATAGTCTTTGTGGTTTGGTTAAAATTTTAAATTTAGTCATTAAAGTTTTAAAATTGTGAATATAGTTTCTAATGTTATAGCTATTTTTTATCAATGGTCCCTACTCTGTTAGTTTAGTTAGTGATGTTAAATTTGTTTAATCTTTTACTTGTAGGGATCATCAATTTAATTTATATTTTATTTTATTATAAGTATGTTTATCATTTAATACACAAATAAAAAATGTTTTAAAAAATTTATTCTTTTAAATGTTTGGTTTATAATTTTTTTAAAACCAATATGCTGGTTTTTTAAACCTTTATAAAAATGTCTTCTTTTATAAAAACGTTTACAACTGAATTGCTTTAAAAAAATAAGAATTAGTTTAAGAAAAGATGTTTTAAAAATGAATGGTTTTAAAAAGAAAAACTTTAAGAAGCCAACCAGTTTAAATTTATTTTTTAATAATCAAATAGCTTTAGAATGATGTATAGAAAACGAAAGATTTAAAAACCAAACACTTAAAAACATATTTTTAAAAACTTTTTTATTTGTGTATCTAAAACGTGTTTTATTAAATAATAATCTTATTAATAATGAAATTATAAAAATAATATAAAAACAAAAAAATTGAAAAACAAAAATATAAATTTTTCTTTAATAAAAATAATGCTATAATTTAAAAGGAAATGAAATAGATGGCTAATGCAAGTAAAATGTTTATTTTTATAATATTTAAGATAAATAACTGTTAACTAATAGACCTATAGACCATATATGAAATATAAATAAATATTAAGGACTACGTCTAAAAATTTAAACTTTAAGAATCAAATTTAAAATTTAAATATAATAATAAAAGTTGAATGAATATTATGTAAATGGCATCTGCGAAAGAGGTCGGTTTTGGACCAAAGTCCAAAACAAATGTATTGTTGAATTTTTGGTCAACATAAAGACAATTTTAAGGACAAAAATATAGACTCTGTGATGGGTAGACTTTTTTAATTTGACGATTATAATATGTAGTCTAAAATACAAAAATGAGTTAAATGTAATTTCAGCGAGTTGCATGCGTATCTACGTATGAGTGCGTGTATACACAAACATTTACATGTTGCAAACACACGTACATCATACATGTGTGTAGTCCCTCCCACTTTGCAGCCTCTAGCCCTCTAACGCCCCACAGGCGCCGAGTTTCGGATATCAAATTTAAACCCCTACAAGTAACCTATATGCTCGTGCGATTGAACACAATGAAAATACACCTTCTGATTTCATGTTTTTCATGGCGCTAAATAAGTTTATCGGATTTGTAAATGCTAATTATACTCAACTATTCAATCATTCCAACCTAATTCAAAGTTTAATATGTTACTAAACAAATTATAGCGAGGTCTGACCTAATTAGTCAAATAAAGAATCATTTTTAACTTGATTAACTATTGATTTATACTACTTTATAATGCATTTTTATGGTAAAATTAACACTTTATTTAATCTCAAGACACTGTTATTTTAAAAAAATTACTATTTATAACTAAATTTTTTTATTTAATAAAATATTATTTAACATGCTTCACATATTAATTATAAATATTAATACTATTCGCTAACATGCAATAAATATGATGACTAACTATGTATTTTACTAGCCAAATATTTATATAGCATATATGATGGTTTGTTTTAATTAAATTAAACTTTATTATTCTCAAGTTATTAGTTTTTTAGTTGCAAATGTATAATTCTGTTTGGGGATACACGTTATTTTAATCGGTCCCATATATTCGTTTTCCAGCCAGGATTGCACCCTTAAATGCCTCAGGAGGGAATACCAACAAACAAACAAAAAACCCAGTATATCCCACTTAGGAGGGAATCAAAACTGAAAAAACTCTCTATCTCAACCCTGGTCATTACATTTTCTCTCTTTGCTTCACTCACAACGATTTTCAAAAATATTAAAAAATTTATAAGGACTCAACAGTGATTCCCCAAATATATAGATGAACAATAGCTTTTCTCTCTATTCCACTCACAAACATTTACGATCATTTCTTATAATATATGAAACACAATCACACATTTATAAGAAATACACACCGAATGGTTTAAGAGAAGTGTCTAAGTCATCGTTGGCAAAGAAATTATTTAAATAAAGTGAATGTGAAATAAAAAAATATATATATTCCACCAATCTTACATTTTAAGGTATAGTAATAATGTGTGTTTATTTAGAAATATAGCTTGTTTTGGAAAATGCAGTTTTAATTTTACTGATGTGTTATTGGTGTCTTAATTTTTTTTTATTTCCTAAAAACTTTTTACATTAGTTTTCTTATATCTATCCTTAATTATTTCATTTAAATAATATTTAATTATTCTCTTTTTCATTACTTATTTTTTTATCCGCTTAAAACCAATCATATAAAAATATATAATAATAGATATAAGGGATGAATGATGACCTCTAATATGAGAGATCGTTATAGTTTTTTGTAAAAAATATAAGGATGATAATGGAGCTGAGGAACGTAATATAAAAATATATAATAAAATTACTGATATGAATGTTGTTACACATACTAATTTGGGTTACTACGAGTTTAGCCTATCAATAGCTTGTAGTTTAATTGTATTAAAGTCTTGAGAATTTGGTGCGACTCGGAGGATATAAATCCCATATAATGAATTGGTGTATAAACAAAATTGTTGGTAATATGATTAATTACTAACTTCGTATACGAGCAATTACATTTATATGAGTTGTAGCATTAATAGTTTATGTGTTTGTGTTTTCGTTATGGGTGTGTATGAGTCCGTTTGGTTCGTATGACCTCAAACCGAAACTATAAACCGATATTTTATTTTCTAAAACCATTATGTTTTAGTTTTTTTGGTTTTAATGTTTTAATTTTCACTTTGGTTTCGGTTCTTGTTACAAGCAAAACTGAAGCCGAACCGAATCCATCGGTTTTTAAACAACCACCCAAAATATCAGTTTTTATTGGGTTTGTTTCTTTTGGTTTTGTTACGTCAGTTATTTCCATTATAGATTGGTTATTTTGGTTTCAATGTTTCATACACACTCAGACACCTAGTTTTTGTTGTCGAAAGTCTCATAACAAGATAAAATGTGTCCAAAATTGAGTTAAAGATGAATGACATATATTTAACAAAATAGATATTTAATAAAAATAGTACGTGGGTTTGATATAAAATCTAAAAATAGGAAAATATATAACTCACGATATGAGTTTGATATAAAATTTGGATAGATATAACTGTTTAATCTTTTAGACTATTTGTTGATCTATGAGTTTTGCTACAACATTATTTAACTGTTTATAAAGGTTCTAGCATATGATAATCAAAGAACCCAACTTTGTTATTGATTACTAACTCTGACGACATTGTTTGATAAACGAGTTTTAAACTTACCAAACCATCATTTTCATGGTAGTTTTTTGTCTTGTGATCATGAAACACCCACACATGAAACTACACATGTTTTATATTTGTTTCTGTCACATTTGATACATCAAAGATCATATAAAACTCATAAAACGGACTGCCCCACCCTATTTACTTTATTCTTTATGTTCATTGTGTTCCTCCTGATTTATCGAATGAGAGTTTCAAAGAGAAAGAAGAGTTCTTTTCTTTTCTTCGTAATTATCATTCTCATTTACTTATTCTGTACTTTCTCTGGATCTTTTTTTATATACGCTAGCAGGAATGCCAAGCGCTTTCATTTGGCAAGTATCCTCCGGATCGATTGAAAGTGGAAATGCAACGAGTCTT
>BJCO01017764.1:0-10990 GCA_018326465.1 Flaveria floridana
ATTATATATATATATATATATATATATATATATATATATGTATATATATATATATATCCTAATTGAAATAAAAATAAAAAATACTAAAAAACATGTTAAAACTTATAATTTAAATAAAACATGAAAGCTGAGTGATCTAATTAAAAATTATTTAACTTGAATTAACTAGTTAAAACACTTTTAAAATTTGATTATTATTTTGTAAAGTTACCCGTTTAAAAAACTTAAAATTATTGAAATCGTATGTTACATGGAATAATAAGAGTTAAATCTCGAGGGGCTTGTTGGCAAAATATGAATTAAAAAAACACTGGTGTTTGTCTTTAAAAGTAAGTTGAAGATATAGTAGAGATGGAGTCGGTGAAGGAGATCTCAATAAAAAACAATCACCTTGCAATGCTATTGCAATTCTATTCTATTGGATCTAATCTCTCACTTGTAAATCACCTTCTCTTCAATAACCCAATCGGTTCTTCGATTTACCCAAAAACCTACGATTTCAGTTTAATCGGTTTTGCTTCTGGTTCTGTTGTTCAATAGGGCTTAAATCAATTTCTCAACGGCGGCTGAAACGAAATCTTTCATAAGGTGGTATGTCTTCTTTTCATATAATTGATTTCTCTTGATTTAACGACATTGCCAGATTGTGTCAAACTGTTTGCTTGTGTAGTTTTACTTGCGTTGTTCTGTGAAACTTGTTTATAGCTTTAAACTTTTTTTTAACTCCATCAGCTATAATATCTTAGTTTATTATTTTCGGTTTAAAACGGAAACAAAAAAAGTGAATTTTTGTAACAATGACTTGTGAAAAAAGGTTCAGTTTTTCTTTGCTCTAGGTCTCCAATTATTGTCTTTATGATCAAGTATTTTAGATTTTTTACTGATGATCTAACAAATCTTAACCATGTGGATTAGAAGTCACATTTGTTTTTAGTTTTCTGGATGAGAATATGACGTAATTGCTCTTTGTTTCTACAGACAAGGATTGATCTTTAGGAATGAGAGTGTGTTTTGGATGGCGACAGTTTCTTTTGTTTGTGGCACTTGTGTTCTTTCTAACTCATTTTCTCTCAGGTTATAATCTTTTTTTTTTATTTATGTTTTTTCTAATGCTTTTGCATATTTTGATCATAAAGAACATAATTGATTTGTTATGTCAGTTTTGGAGTTGCATCAGGACCCATCTGGTTCACACCAAAACAAAACCAAGAAATTTCATCATCTTGTTTTTGGACCCTCTGCGGGTGAAGGTTTACCAAATCGTTTGCATTGCAAAGGTATTCTTCTATGCACAACTGTAATTATTTGTTACATTTTATGGTATAGAGGTGATTATGAATTAAGGGTTTATGGATTAAACTGAATGATCCTCCATTATGTAAATGTTTTATTATTAAGCACATATGCATAACTATTGAATCTTTATTTCCTCTTTGTTTTCTTTCACTGGAGTAAAATGCAGTTCTGTTGTTGCAGGTAATAAGGCTCTTAACAAGACCCACGTATCAGCATCCTCCAATGTTTCAAATGGTGGTGATGGTGTTACTTTTGTAACCGTTTTTACGGTTTATAACTCTACTAGTGTTGGTGACAAATCAAGTGAGTCAACCATGGTGGGGGAAGTATCATACGACAAGGTTGGCCGGTCAATGGCAATCTTGAATACATTCATTAGTTTCATACAGGTACATCTCAAATACAACTCATATGTGAGATTTTTAGTAATATCGTGGCCCGTCTATTAATCCATATAATCTCTTGCTATACTCACTTGGTTTGTGAGATTTGTTTATAGTATGTTGATGAGCAATTGAGCATAACCATCAATTTCCATATTTTGTATTTTGATAGCTCTTATACGTCAAATTTTGGTTATAACTTATATTTTGCAGTTGATGATGCCTCAAAGCAACACAATTATCCTCACTGATCCGGCATCCAGCCTCCCTTTGAAGAGAAACAGGGTGATGGTATATCCCATTCAAGGTGAATATTCACGAGACAAGTTGATGCTTCAAAGAATCAGGTCTTACATTGTAAGAGCACATTTGATTAACCAAATAATGTCATAAAAGACTAAAACACCCTCAACCCATGTTTTTTTTTCATTTTAATTTTTCATTTATGTAGTACATTAGTAATTATTAGAGGTGACATTTTCTGCTCGGTTACTTGTAAATGGTCATGTAAGGTTATTCTTGATTCCCAACGGTCATATGGGTAAAACAAATAATTAACTAAACAGAAAACGGTTCAAATGGGTTATAGTTTAGTGCACAGAACCTACTCAATTGTTTTATTAGAAAGTGAGATTATAGTTGTAGTAATGTATGTTTTGTAATCATATGCAAGACAGATTTATCTTTAAAGAATTGGCAAACCATGTTGCGGGTCAACATGACCCGTCCCGTCCCCTTTTGACTTGTACATAAGCTACTGTTTTGACTCGGTACACAACCCACCTTACCAATCCATTTTGCCTCTTCTAGTAATGATACGTTGTTGTATAAAATTTTAGAGGAATTCCTGTAATGTTCTTTTGCTTAACACTTTATAATTCTTGCAGGCTTTTTTAGAGGAAAAGCTTAAAGAGCAGTCAAGGGAACCAGGAAAAAGAATTAGTAATATTATCTTCACCGACTCTGACTTAGCAGTAGTTGGTGATGTGGGCCAAATATTTAGCGAATATGAAGACTTTCATGTGGCTCTCACCTTCCGTAACAACAAACAGCAGCCTTTGAATTCAGGGTTCATTGCAGTCAGGGGCACTCCTGATGGAATTTTTAGGTACGTCTCTTTTAAATTTTAATATGTTAAAATCACTCCTTTTGCCATGAAAACTCCATTGTTTGACTTTGGCCGATATTATATGTCGAATGTTTGACTTTGGCCATGATAACCTTCAAGAATGGCAAAATAAGGAGATATTGTAGACGCAAGTTGATAGCATCAGTTTAGTAGCGATCTCGAATAGGGAACTGTAGGAATAACTGCGGCGAAATATTTGACTGACATGATATTAGGTAAAGGTTTCGCTAGTAATAACAAAGTTAGGTAATTGCATGGACCCGAATTTATAGCATATGCTTGTTGGAATGATGAACAATGGTCAAAATAGGTAATCGTGCCTTGAAAACTTTAGAGAATTTAGAATATTTGACCATTTGTGTAGCCATTTATAAGTAAATGTATATCGACACCCCTAATTCTTTTATACCAATGACAATGCACGAATAGGCAACTGTAACTTCAAAACTTTCCAAAAATTGAAATGCCATAATCTGCATCGGTACTCCAAAGATTAAAGTGTTCCATTATTATAGGATGAAATCAATATAATATTCCTTTCCTCATGAATGTGATCCAGAGCAAAGATCTTCTTGGAGGAAGTGTTGAAAGTTTATAGTTCAGAATACATGAAAGCTTCACGAATGCTTGGCGATCAACTTGCAATTGCTTCAGTAGTAAAATCTCATGCTTCATTTGATGCAAAAACATTTAGTACACACCAACCTTTCCTTGAAGACATCAATGGTGCATCTGTGCTCTTTTTGCCTTGTGCTGTTTACAACTGGACCCCTCCTGAAGGTGCTGGCCAATTTCATGGCATGCCCTTAGATGTCAAGGTAGACAAACTAAGATATACCATAGTATGTGTGTTTTATAAAGTTAACAAGTGATTGTTTTTGGTAACCATCATACCTCGCTTTATGAGACATGTATAGCGGTTTATATTTGCGCTTGCATACTTTGTTATTCTTTTTTACATTTTCACACAACCAATGATAATCTGACACGAGTAGTAAAAAATGACACAAAAAGTTGATTCCTTGATAAGCAGCAATCAGAATACGCTTGTTAATAGTTTGATGTGTTGTTTTTCAGGTGGTTCATTTCAAGGGATCAAGAAAACGTCTTATGCTCGAGTCTTGGAACTTCTTGCAGTCTTCATCTTCTCATGATTTATCAGATATGTTATGCCTTGTATTACGCAGTGGGCGGACAAAGTATGATTTTTGAATTCGACTAGGAAAACCCCACAATTTCATCGATGGAAAACAAAAACAATTGGGGATTGAAACAATTGGGGATTAAATATATGTCAAGAAACAAAATACAGGAGTCATTTTGTGTTATTGTAGTTTGATTTGTTCTTTTTATAGATTTTTGTACTAAATTTGATTTATGAAAGTTATCTTAGGTGTAATTAATTCAAGTTAAAGATTTAAGTGTTTTTTAAGACTGGGATTTATGAACGTATTCTTCGTTTTATTAAATTCTGTATAGCAGGGATGACTAAAAATAAAGTTGATTTCAACCAAACCAAAACACATCATGACAGAAGTCTATGGCTGAAAGGTGGTTATCTGATAATTATCATTTTATTGAATAATTTTATCTGGAGTTGAGCAAGATCACACTAAAATCTTACCATTCATGCTCATAAAGAATTACAAATCTCATAACAAATATTTGTTCAAAAGATCACATTGTCCACCATACAAATGAAACAAAAACTCAATTGAAAACATCAATGCTTGGTGAATCTCTGAAGAACTTCAAAGTAATCAGGAAACGTCTTGCGAGTGCAAGCGGGATCCTTGATGGTGACAGGCACATCTGCACAGGCTGCAAGAGAGAAAGCCATGGCCATCCTGTGATCATCATATGTGTCTATTGCCGCCACATTCAACCGTTCGGGTGGAGTGATCACACAGTAGTCAGGTCCTTCTTCAACTGTTGCTCCCAACTGAAATTGTTTTGACCCGTTAAGTGTTGTATGAGTAGAGGTAACAAGATGTAATTACAAAAAAAAAATTGTCTGAAATATTAAATTTAATCTTTCAAAGGCTCGTTTTACCTTTCTGAGTTCTGTGCAAATGGCGATCATCCTTTCAGTTTCTTTGACCCTCCAGCTAGCAACTGAAAAATAACAAAGAATATGCTAATACCATCAGAATTGTATATACAAACAAACATACCCAGTAAGTCCCACTCAAGAACAGGGCATCAGAATTGTATATAATGGATAGCAAATCCATAATATGGACATCTAAGGGGTGTTTGGATGTGTATTTTGAAAATCATTATGTGAATCAAATAATATGTTGTAATAAAATGAATTGTAGGAGATATTGTTCGGATGTGCTTTAGTTATCTGAAGTAAACTTGTAATGCATAAGTTGTTTGAGTGTCACTTTGATACATGCTGGAAGGGGTAACAAGGTAATATTATTTCACCCTTTGATAACCAATTTATTGAAACGTTAAAAGCTGATTATTCAGATGAATCCAATTCAAAATGCAACTTTGAACCCTTAGAATGTGCTTAATTACACTTTCTGTAAAATGAATTATATCATTAGTCAAAATCTCTCTCAACTAGAAGGCTTGATGAATATAAAATAATACCGTCTCTAATGGCTGTAGGACCATCTGCATAGAGAGCAACCACAGCAAGAGTCATGGCAACATCAGGCATTTTGTTCATGTTGACATCTACAGCACGCAAATGTTTCCTTCCGGAAGAATCTCTTGGTGGGCCTCTCACCGTGACAGAGTTCTCGGTCCATGTTACTTCAGCACCCATTTGTCCAAGAACCTCCGCAAATTTCACATCACCCTTCATTGAGAGGAGAAATGTCAAATAAATGTGCGTAGAATGCACAAGAAGTCGCACAAAAAATATGCACTTTGACTAGAGGTGGTAAACGGAAGGGTTGGATACGACTTACATAAAAATGGGTTTGGATTCACACAGGCTGACCCATCAACACTTTTTGTCTATTGGATACGCTCACTAAATTTAAATTACCAAATTAATAATAAAATTTCTTTCAAATAAAGAAGATTTTAGATGTAAGCATTTGAATGCACGTTATAACTTATAAGACTTTTGGCCTGCTTAGTGCTTACTGCTCCACCAATTTGACCATTTTCTTTTTTTGCTAATTTTATTAATAATATACTTGTCCCTATCACTACTGTACAGCATTGGATTGAACAGTTCAATCCATTGAAATTGCCACCTCTAATTTTGACTTTTGAGGTCAAACAGCCTAACTTCAGATGAAATTTGACTTGAATTCTCAAAGGTTCACAATATAAGTGATTATATTTATCAAGAAAATCAGCATAAATACTTGTAACAGGAGGTTTTTATATAGTGAATTTTAATAAAAGCCGTTTAGATGTAAATTCAGAGTATTTCAGACAGCAACGATTTGACCTCCAACTCAAAATTAACTTTTAAAATTTAAGGAGATAAAAAAGAGGAAGTCATTGTGCACCTGTAAACTACTTGTTCCACAGCCTTCAACAGTGATGGTGCCACCAGTTATGGCAGCACCAGCCAAGAAGTAACTTGCGCTTGAAGCATCACCTTCTACATACGCATTTCCGGGTGACCTGAAGAAATTTGTTCATATGAAATTCATAATTCCGGTTGCCATAAATACATGGTTTTTATGTGAAAACAAAGTAGACTTACTTGTACTTTTGACCACCTTTGATGAAGAACCGATCCCAACTCTCACTGTGTTCTACTGAGACACCAAACCGTTCCATCAATTTTATTGTCATATCAACATAGGGTATAGAAATTAATTTATCAATAATTTCAATCTCTACATCTCCAAGGGCAAGGGGGGAAGCCATAAGCAAAGCAGTAAGGTATTGACTACTTATAGATCCTGACAACTTAACCTGTAAACATGAAACACAAATTTATTATTAACTTAATATCATTATAAATCATATTACTGATTCATGATGCTTTGTATCTTTTAATTAATCAGTTAACCTTTACAAAAATGATGTTACTGTTACTAAGATAACAAATCAAAATTATTGTTTTTATGCACATCTTTTACTACAAGGATTTAATGTGTTTTCTGCATAAAAAATAACCCTTAATTGAGCAGTTCGATCCTTTTCGTTTTATTCTTCTTTTCTATTTTACCACATCGGAGATAAAACAGAATCCCAATCAACCAGTTAATCAGCAATTTGGTTAAAAGCGCCACCTAATTTCACTGTTAAGGTTTGTTAAGCAGAAAATGTATAAAAGATACTTTTTTGGGTTAAATGCACACAATATCAATGTACTTCAGGTAAATTACATTTTAGATGGCGTACTTTTTCTACTTAAACTAGCAACAGGCTTTAAACTGTCCATTTTGTTAAGGCGGGGCTCTTACAACTGGTTTGAGCATTAAATTTTGATATAATACAAACTACTAGCATACAAAGACACCAAAGAAACAGAAGGAAATAACAAAACTGTACCTTTCCACCAGGAAGGCCCCCGCCTCCAACTACACGCACGGGTGGACAGTTTGTCCCGAGAAAACAATCAACATCTGCCCCAAGCTGCTTAAGACCCGTGACCAAGTCACCTATCGGTCTCTCTCTCATTCGAGGAACCCCGTCTAGAATGTAGCTGGAGAAAATAACCCATAAATGGCATAATTAGATGGATGTGTGTTTCTCTAAGAAGAGATACCCTTTTGAGGTCAAAGATATAAACACAGCACAAAAACCTTTCAGTTTGTCCTTTGTAATGTCCCCTCTGTCTAATGGATATTGCAATATGAGACGTAATTTTATGGAATTATATGACTACTGGTCAAAAGTAAGGGGAAATGAAACAGGTTAAACATTATAAAAGTCACCTAAAGTATACTCAAGCATTTACAACCTTCTAAATTGCTTTATTCACATAAATTGGATGATTGTTTTAATAAATAGCTTTTGCAATCGTATTTAATGCAGTAATTACTAACAAAAATAAGAAAATAACAAAACAATATGGCAGGTCAACCCAACCCAACCCAAGCGATATTGACTAGTTACCCAACCCAACCTAATCATGTGAAAGACTGGCAAGCCAGTTTTGCCACCCATAGTTAAAGGTCAGAAAATGCTTCAATAATGGCAAGACAAAAGTCTTGTGGATCCAAGATCAGAATTTGTATGTTACAATTACTATATGCAAATAGCTAATTTATAATATCAAAACTTCCCAAGTAGAAATTTCGCAATTTCAGTAGGACAAAGGGAGGATTGATATCCTGAAGTAGAAAAATTGCCCATGCGGCCTCTAAAAGGTAGATTCTTATTCTTAGAAAAGAGAATATATAAAAAAATCACCCATATTGACCCGTAACTCAACCAGCAGCCCAACCATTTTGCCACCACTACTTAGAGCCAGGAGAATACATCAACATACCTTGAATTACCACCAGCAGCAGTAACTGCAGCCGTCAATGGGCGCATAGCTGTTCCTGCATTACCAAGAAAAAGCTGTATTTCATCTTTAGCTTCTCTGCCCACTGGAAACACGCCACCACAACCTTCCACAATTGCCCTTTTAATCGCACCATCTTCCTCAACACTTAAACCTAGAGTTCTTAAAGCCCCAAGCATGTAATGGACATCATCACTGTTGAGTAAGTTGTCAACAATGGTTGTTCCCTGAGAAATAAATTAAATATTTACATCAAACCATGGGCTCAAGTTCAAACATGGATTTTCATTGGTTCACTAGTTTGCTACATACATGGGTGTTGCTAGTATTTTATTATATATTTCACAAATTTTATAGTAGTACTAATATAAACACAACCCCTGACATCCTGTATATGAAGGAAATCAGACGAGAAAATTTTCATCACATGCCAATCTGAAATATAGTAGGAAATTAAAGTCTTGACTGACATACTAAACCCCTATAAATTGCAAACGAATCAACATCAAATACATGCTTTAATATAGGTAAATAAACTCAACCCATGTCAAATTTCAAATCCATCCATAACCCATTAGGAATCAATGCCCAAATCCCGAATCGAGCATTCAAAACATTTAGAATGTGACATATTACCACTTAGAAGGTAGACCATAAAGTTCTAAAAGTAAGTGCTCTATATAGTAAATACAAAGATCAAAGATGAACAATAAACCATGATAGGAAAACATGTATACCAGAAGCAAGTATAATTCATCAAAAAAAAGATCAGCAATAGTATGTTCCCCTTAAGTGTTGACTACTATGCTATATGCAAGATCAATCTAATCTCATCCAAATTCTCTATGGAGTCTTAAATCATAACATGCTCGGTAATCTTATGACACATGCTCTATTTATTACATAAACTAAGCTCACACATACCTCAAATTCAGTCTCCAATTCAAGAATTATACACACTCAATTTTACAAATAGTATAAAAGATTAAAAACTTCCTACTCATACTTTATATACACAGATAAACTAGTCATAGAAGCGCATTCAAGAATCAAAATTTAATACTTCCTCTGTTCCAGAAAAGAGCAACATTTTGACTTTCACGTCAAACAGGCAGTTTACAAAAGTCACCAAAACCCACATGGATTTCTAGCAAATTGGCATAAAAAATGATCTAATTATTACTAACATCATTACGAACTTCAATGTATCAAATCAAATTAAATTAAATGCAATCAATCAAACTACCTCAGAAAGCGCAGCGAGGAGAAGAATCCGATTAGACAGAGACTTCGACCCGGGTAAATTAACGGTGCCCGATATCTCTTTGATGGGTTGCAACACTATCTCCGGCACCGTCGACGGCTTCTCCGTGGTGGCAGCAGCAGCAGAAGCAGAAACGGTGAAAGATTTTCTCCCAATGTTCTTATTACAAGAAACAGAGATCTGAGCATTTGGGGCTTTGTGTTTTGATCCAAAAGATAAGAAAGACAGCGACTTGGAACAAGAGTTTTGGGAATTAGACAGATTTGAGATGAAATTGGCAGTTTGAAGATTTTGAGCAATGTTGTTAACGTGAGTCGCCATTGTCGTCAACTGCGTGAATTTGCACTCAAGAAGAGGTAGTAGGTATGGAGAATTTAAGTTGATTTGAGGGATTGAGAAGAAGATGGAGGAAGAGAGTAGGTGGGTTATTGTTACCTCAGTTCATCATACATTCATACCAAACTCCACAATCATTCTACAAAAAGAAAATTAGTTAATAAAAAACATTCAATAAAGGTTTTTAATTTTATAGTCACATTAAAAAAATTACTTTTTAAATATTTTTAATTAATGATACTGTTATACACTTATCATTATTTATATTTTTCCTCCACTCACAATCACTTTAAAATATTAAAAAAATTAATATGAATGGATAATATTTTATTAAATATACAGATAAACAGTAATACTTTATCTCTCAACCACTTACAACCATTTTATATAACATAAATAACACACTTACAAATATATAAGAAAATACTATAAATGCTTTTAAAAGTCCAAACTTAAATGACGAATCTGGTGCTCCAAATCTCTCTATGGATCTTTAAGGATGACAGATCAATTTAGGACGATGTATTTAGCCTTACTATGTATTGATGTAAGAGGTTATTTTCATATTTGATTGAATTGAAATTGACCGGTTAAGAATCTTATTTGTTTGATAATGAAAAATATGTTATTGGTTTTAATGATTTATATATCTATTTAAAGTGTTACATAAATATTTGAGTCCAACAAAAAAGATTAAACTCAAAATATTAATTTAATCCATAGGTGTTTGAGAGTAAATACACCCGCATGGATCATTCAGCTTTGGTATCATGTCCAAATGAATTCATGTGTAAAACGAGTATCAAAGGGGTAGTGGGTCAATTATGGTGTTTGACCCATTGCGTCTAATATTTTGTTTGCCTTTTAAACTAATTATTCATTCGTATGATCTTTTTATTAAACTTTTAGAAGAGACAGAGAAAGAAAAATGTAACTGCCTTATGAAATATTATACTAGTGACAATGATTAAGAAGGTTTGTTGTATGTATACTCTTTACTAATGTTCTAATGTTAAACAAACTATTTAATACACTAAGAATATATAAGTATTCAATCTTTAGTTTTATATTTAACTTATGACGATTATAATATATATATATATATATATATATATATATATATATATATATATATATATATA
>BJCO01017788.1:0-12997 GCA_018326465.1 Flaveria floridana
GGGTGTTCTGTTAAAAATAAACGGGCGTTAGCCCTAATACTTTACCCTGTTATGATTTTTAAAGTACAATTACCCATAGTTGTTACTAAAAAAGTTAGTACCCAAACATGGGATCCGCGCTAAACCACAGGGACTATTTGTGTAATTAACTCTAGAATTAATTGTTGTTTTGTATTTTTATTTGGTATTTTGAATTTGAACTTGTAAACTGCCCGAGTTTTGGGGATGGTTTTTGCAAATGTAATATAAATACAAGGATGTTTGTTTAATTTTCAACAAAAGAAAATAGAATAAAACAGCAGGTATGCATTTCCATTTTCTTCATCGAAGACATCTTCACAGTCGCTGTGTTGTTCTGCTCAAGAATTCCCACTCTCCCTGCCTGGATCTCTCAATCGCGAGAGATCAGATCAAATCAAATCCATAGTAGAATAGATCACAACCGCATCTGATCCGTCGTCGTTTTGATCTCTTTCGCCGTCACCATGGCGGCCGCTAACGCTCCGATAACGATGAAAGAAGCACTTACGGTATTCACCTCACCTCTTCTTCTTCTTATATCAATCCATTCGCCTCTTATTTTTTTCACAATTTCGTCATTTCTCTAGTCTCTTCGACTTCAACATATAGAGCAATCAGTTTTTGACCTTCGTTTCTCTCTTGCTGTATAGATTCGCTGATAAACATATATTTCCACTCTATAAATCTCTACAGCATGTTGCTAAAATTAGAATCTTACTCCGTAACTCTGAAAAACTTGCTCAATTGGGTTTATTTGTAGTTTATTACACTCATAAGTAATATTTTGCTGGATTTTCTACCCTTGTATCGTTTAGAGTATGGAACATTTTGGTTGTGTATTTCCAGATATGTGGATTGAAGTGAATCAGTGATCCATATGTTTCTGAAATAGTAGTTTAGGGTGATCTGCTTTTGCACATGATTTTTGATTTGATTTTGAATCTTGTGATGTTGTTGCAGTTGCCTAGCATAGGGATCAATCCGCAGTTCATTACGTTTACTAATGTAACGATGGAGTCGGATAAGTTTATATGTGTCCGTGAAACATCACCTCAAAATAGCGTGGTGATCATCGACATGAACGTGCCAATGCAACCACTAAGGAGGCCAATTACCGCTGACTCGGCTCTTATGAATCCGATTTCCAAGATTCTGGCTTTAAAAGGTACAACTTTTTCTGTATTGGTTCATGAGATTTAAATAAATTGGTTTGTTCTTACCTCTGTCTTTTCTACTACTGGTTTAACTTCTGATAAGTTTGAATCCCCCGGTCCAGTTTGATTGCTCATGTATATATTATTCTCTTTTCATGATGTTGGTGCAAGTTGGTCTCTATCGACCTATTTCCATATGCTAGGAGCATCATTGTGGAATGGTGCACTGGCTTGGTTGCATATTCTATTGCCCTAGTATTGTTAAATAAATGAGTGTAGCAGACATGTTCTGAAGGACTGCAAAATGCAGACTTGAGAAATGCATTCAGTAATTTATTTGAAAACTATGAAACCAGAAATTGCTAAAATCTACTATTGCTTAGTTTACCAATCAAATGCAACCTTCTAATAAGGTCCTTAGAGAAACCGTGAGGTCAGTTTTGGCTATATAACTAATCAATGAATCCACACTTTAATTTTCTTGAAGCTCAACTTCCTGGGACAACTCAAGATCACCTACAGATATTCAATATTGAGATGAAATCTAAAATGAAGTCTTATCAGATGCCTGAGCAGGTTACAAGTTTATCTATATAATCATTAAGTGATGCGTAACTTTTCTACCTCTTTTTGTTAGCACTGATGTTTATGCTACTTTACTACAGGTTGTCTTTTGGAAGTGGATTACGCCTAAGATGTTGGGCATGGTAACCCAGACCTCGGTATATCATTGGTCGATTGAAGGTACGCTGCCTTTTTTTTCCCAGTAGTGAGATTACTGGATTCTTTCTTTTGTTCTGCCATATTTAAGTTACAGGTTGTAGGCTTGCAGCTTCTAAACTTGGCCAGTCAATATTTTTCTATATAGGTGATTCTGAACCTGTGAAGATGTTTGATAGGACAGCCAATTTATCAAATAACCAGATAATTAACTACAAATGTGATCCAACTGAGAAATGGTTGGTGTTGATTGGAATTGCCCCTGGCTCACCTGAGGTTTGTTGTTATTCTTTAATTATGTTTGATCATATCAATTATTTTCTTCAGGTGAAGATTAGATATATTCTCATTGCTGGTCGTTGAGTCGGTCCTTTCATCTTTTAAGAATTCTGATCGGACGAGGGTTAGAACGTCAGTTGCTTATTATCAACTGCTTGCTCTAATTTGCTAGTACGTGTAGATATAATGTTCCCAACTGGTTCCCTTTTTCTGTTTAACAAGATATTTTGTATTGGTCCTTGGTATCATCAATTTTTTTTCCTGGCCACAGTTGGTATGTTTTTATATCTGATTACTATCACTAAAAGACATTTTTCATGGAGACCTAAATGTCATTTGTATGTGGACTTTTGGATAAGTCATATTAAACACTATCACCTGGTTTGATAATTCTGGTTACTTCTCACCTTACATTCTCTATCTTATTTATCTGTAAATTTATATTGGACTTTTATATGTTGATATATCATAAACCATGGTGTGCAGTAGACAGTTTACTGACACTCCTACTGTTATTATCTCCTCACAATTTTAATATTAACAGAAACCTCAGCTAGTCAAAGGAAACATGCAACTATTTTCTGTTGACCAGCAGCGAAGTCAAGCTCTTGAAGCACATGCAGCATCATTTGCCAGCTTGAAAGTAAAGATGATTTCTTTCAGTATATAATACTGACCATACACAACACTTGAATCATCAATATTTATTATCATGTACAGGTTCCAGGCAATGAGAATCCTTCAGTTCTCATTTCTTTTGCAACAAAAAGCTCTAATGCTGGACAGGTTACTTCAAAGCTGCATGTTATTGAGCTTGGTGCCCAACCAGGTTCTATCCTCTAAACATGTCTTTTCATTCAGTACACTTGACTTTTTTTGTTTGATATCCATTCTCAGTTTTCTACTTAGATTCGGTTCTCATCTGTATATATTCTTATTTGCAATTGAATGTGCAGGGAAGCCCTCATTCACTAAGAAACAAGCGGATCTCTTTTTCCCTCCTGACTTTGCTGATGATTTTCCAGTGGCCATGCAGGTACCTCTTGTCTTTGTTGTCTTTGGGATAGTGAGCTGCAATATGATCTGACATTTATCTGGATTTGCAGATATCCAACAAATATGGTTTGATTTATGTCATCACCAAGCTGGGTCTCTTATTTGTATATGATCTTGAAACCGCTACTGCAGTTTACAGAAACAGAATAAGCCCAGATCCTATTTTCCTGACATCCGAAGCTTCGTCAGTTGGAGGTTTCTATGCTGTAAATAGACGTGGACAGGTGTTACTTGCTACTGTGAATGAAGCGGCAATTGTCCCTTTTGTTAGTGGGCAGGTAAGCTTTCAAGCTTTATCCATACGTGATTGGTATGCTCATTTCGCTTTTGGTGTATGAGTTTGAGTTGTTATTGCAGTTAAACAACCTGGAGCTTGCTGTCAATCTTGCCAAACGAGGAAACCTACCTGGTGCAGAGAATTTGGTAAACTAACTTATTATTCTAGTCTTATGTTTCTTTTCTTTTCTTATGCTGATGATTAGATGTGTGCATGGCTTCCCATGGTTAAGAGAATAGTTTCTAAGGTTAATTCTGTTTTACCTATGTTTTGTGTATAACAGTAACAATGTAACATACACAATTTAGTAGTCCATGTTCAATATTATTTCTATAGTGTAGGAAGTAGAAAGTTTAATGTTTTATATTTCATAGGTCGCAGTTATTGAAATTTGAAATAAGTCGCTGATATCTGAGAGAGGATGGTTATTAACTAATTTTATATGTGCATATCAGGTTGTTCAACGTTTCCAAGAGTTGTTTGCTCAAACTAAATACAAAGAAGCTGCTGAGCTAGCTGCTGAATCTCCTCAAGGCATTCTCCGTACACCAGACACAGTTGCAAAATTTCAGGTACTTGCTTCTCCAATTGTAATATAACCTATGTAATGCTATTTTATTAGAACCATTAACCTTTCTTTATTTCATTCCAGAGCGTACCTGTGCAAGCTGGACAAACACCACCATTGTTGCAGTACTTTGGGACCCTTCTGACGAAAGGAAAACTAAATGCTTTTGAATCCTTAGAACTATCTCGCTTAGTTGTCAATCAAAACAAAAAGAATCTTCTAGAGAATTGGCTAGCTGAAGACAAGTTGGAATGTAGTGAGGAACTTGGAGACCTTGTGAAGGTATGAAGTTTTTTTTTCATTTGAAAGTTTTGGGTTTACTTGCGTCAGTGTAATGGTTTCTTGACTGTGCATACCATCTCTTTTCTTTCAATTCTAGACGGTGGATAATGATCTTGCTTTGAAAATTTACATTAAAGCAAGAGCAACCCCGAAAGTTGTTGCAGCTTTTGCTGAGCGAAGGGAGTTTGACAAAATACTCATCTACTCCAAGCAGGTAGGCGTTACTCTCATTGCAAATAGTATGTTTTCCTTAATAGTTTCAATACACTTCATATTGACACAAACCTAAATTTTTTTTCCTGACATGGCACAGGTTGGATATTCACCTGATTATTTGTTCCTTCTGCAAACAATTCTTCGTACGGATCCACAGGTATTGCAGCTTCTTAGTAAATAGTATGTTTGTGATTGATTTAACAGCCAGCACGTTTTGAATAAACTTAATCTGCTTAAACTTGTGGTTTTTCAAACTTTAAAATCTTATTTACTATGCCAGTATTGCAAGTGCATGAAAATTAGATTGGTAACATTGTTGTTATTTTGCAGGGAGCTGTTAATTTTGCCTTAATGATGTCCCAAATGGAGGGAGGTTGTCCTGTTGATTACAACACCATTACAGATCTTTTCCTTCAGGCAAGTTCAAACTCTTCAAACCATCATAGTCAAAATGACAAGGCACACTCTAGGCATCACGTGTTCCCCACACAAGGCACAAAAAAATAAAAAAATGAATAGGAAACACAAAATATGTAATAAGCATAGAAAAGTTAAAATTGTTGGTATAGTTTCATCAATCATTTTATGCAATCGAGAATTACATGAAACCAAAGGGACTTTACGTTATGTTCTAATACTGGCTAGTAGGTGCGAATTGCACACCTGTATAAGCTATCTAATCCTGGACCTAGCTAATGGCAGGGTTTAAGGGGGCTACGCCCCTTGCATTACTTGATATGCCACTCATGATCGAAGTTATCACTTACTCTCAACAACCCTGACATCTTTTGTCTAGCAAAAACATAAAATCCAACTAAATGACGTCGTGTTAAAACCTCAAAAATAAACCACCTGGAATTCCCGAAATGCTTGCTTGTCTCTATAGAAAGAACCGTGCTTTGTGCCTCTTTGAGTTGTAGTGGTTTTGCCTTGACTCGGCGAGTCAGTGACTAGACGCGTGCCTTTTGTGCTTTGGAATTTGACTACTATGTTCTAACTATTGCTTCTTAAACAATTTATGATATCAAGATTAATAAATTCCTTGTTAAAGCGATTTTAAATGCTTTTTTTTTTCTTCTCTTAAGAGGAACTTGATACGAGAGGCAACAGCTTTTCTATTGGATGTTTTGAAACCCAACTTGCCAGAACATGCACACCTACAAACTAAGGTTACACTATTTGATGCTTATAAAATACTCTTTAGCCATCTGGGATAGTTCTAACTTGTGTTTAAAAAATAATCGACACAGGTCCTTGAAATCAACCTTGTAACATTTCCTAATGTTGCTGATGCCATATTAGCTAATGGTATGTTCAGTCACTATGATCGTCCTCGAATTGCTCAACTTTGTGAAAAAGCAGGTCTTTATGTTCGAGCACTTCAGGTTGGCCAACATCTAGAAACTTGTATTTTTTTCTCCTCTCAAATCTGTATCATCTGCTTGATTGGAACTTCTTTGTGCAGCATTACAGTGAATTACCAGATATCAAACGTGTAATTGTGAATACTCATGCAATAGAGCCACAGGTTTGTTTTTCCGAACTTGTCCACTTTATATCATTTTGCGCGAATCAAAACGGAGTACCTAACTAGCTTCCTTTCTGCAGTCTCTTGTAGAATTCTTTGGAACACTGTCAAAGGAATGGGCACTGGAGTGCATGAAGGATCTTTTACTGGTTAATTTGAGAGGAAACCTTCAGATAATTGTTCAGGTAATAATTCTTTTTCTATATTATTTGTACATCAAATTGTCAGTTACTAATATTATTGTTTGGATTGTAGGTTGCCAAGGAATATTGTGAGCAGCTTGGTGTTGAGTCATGTATTAAACTTTTTGAGCAGTTTAAGTCATATGAAGGCCTCTACTTCTTTTTGGGGTCGTATCTGAGTTCCAGGTAATTAGTTTAGATGTTTTAGTATAATTTCATAACACCATTTTTATTGTTAAATTGACTAACACTTAACATCACAGCGAGGATCCTGACATACACTTTAAGTACATCGAGGCGGCTGCAAAGACTGGTCAAATTAAGGAGGTTGAACGTGTAACAAGGGAATCAAATTTCTATGATGCTGAAAAGACCAAAAACTTTTTGATGGAAGCCAAGCTTCCTGATGCAAGACCATTGATCAATGTCTGCGATCGCTTTGGCTTTGTTCCTGATCTCACTCACTATCTCTATACCAACAACATGCTTCGGTATATTGAAGGCTATGTTCAAAAGGTATGCTTTTGTCATTTCATTTATAATTCATCTATATGGGTTAAAATCTAAACGCTTATGTGGCATTTATGTAGGTCAACCCTGGGAACGCTCCACAAGTTGTAGGACAGCTTCTTGATGACGAGTGCCCCGAAGATTTCATCAAAGGTTTGATTTTATCAGTTCGTTCTTTGCTTCCAGTTGAGCCTCTTGTAGATGAGTGTGAAAAGAGGTTGGCTTTCTTTTTGCCTAGTTGAGCTTAATTTACATTCTGCTGATTTGCATTATTTTAATTTAATTTATTTATTTCCAATTGTGGCTTACAGGAACCGACTTAGGTTATTAACTCAATTTTTGGAGCATTTGGTGAGCGAAGGAAGTCAAGATGTACATGTTCATAATGCTTTGGGTAAGATTATCATTGATAGCAATAACAACCCGGAGCACTTCCTTACCACAAACCCATATTATGATTCCCGTGTTGTGGGGAAATACTGCGAGAAGCGTGATCCTACACTTGCTGTCGTTGCTTACCGCAGAGGCCAATGCGATGATGAACTTATTAATGTCACAAGCAAAAACTCTCTATTCAAACTGCAAGCAAGGTATTGGAGCTGTTTATTATATTATCATCATTATCATTAACAGTGTTGCAAAAATCGCTAGGCGCTAGTCGGGCGGTGAGGTAGGGACTAGGGATTAATCGGGATTAATCGGGATTAATCGGATTGGAATTTTCATATATAATTTTTAGTTTTATATATAAATACACACATTTTAGTATGTAATTTTAATAAAAAAGTTCAGTTTTATATATAAATATACATATTTGGCCGGAATTTCAAAGTTTTTGCCGGATTTTCCAAGTTTTGGCCGGAATTTTTGAAAGCCGCCGGAATCCCGCCGGAATTCGCCGGAACCCTACCGGAAATTCGCCGGAATCACCGATTTTTGGCCGATTAAGACCGATTTTTGGCCGATTAAGACCGCCTAGGTCTGATTTTGACCGATTACCGATTAGTGTCTCCGATTTGGTGAAATCGCCAAGGTGGACTCCCGATTGGCGATTAGTCGCCGATTAATCGGCGCCTAGCGCCGATTTTTGCAACACTGATCATTAATTGTATAATTATTATTTTAGTATTTTTTAACCATCTTATTTCCATAGATGCAATGTGTTCCTTTTTGGGTGTTTTGTTGATCCACCTTTTTTTTGTTCTGTATTAGGTATGTCGTGGAGAGGATGGATGGTGATCTTTGGGGGAAGGTTCTCAACCCAGAGAATGAATATAGAAGACAACTAATTGATCAGGTTGTTTCTACTGCTTTGCCAGAGAGCAAAAGCCCTGAGCAGGTTTCTGCTGCTGTTAAAGCTTTCATGACTGCTGATCTTCCTCATGAACTAATCGAACTCCTTGAGAAAATCGTCCTCCAAAACTCTGCCTTCAGTGGGAATTTTAATCTACAAAACCTGCTTATTTTGACAGCTATTAAAGCAGATCCATCACGAGTTATGGATTACATTAATAGGTTAGATAACTTTGATGGACCTGCTGTTGGTGAGATGGCTGTAGAAGCACAACTTTATGAAGAAGCATTTGCAATATTCAAGAAGTTCAACTTAAATGTTCAAGCAGTTGATGTTTTGTTGGATAATATTCAAAGTATTCCACGGGCTGTTGAGTTTGCATACCGTGTTGAAGAAGATGCTGTCTGGAGTCAGGTGGCAAAAGCTCAGCTCAGGGAAGGATTAGTTAGTGATGCAATTGAGTCATTTATTCGTGCTGATGACGCCACTCAATTCTTGGATGTTATTCGTGCTTCTGAAGACACCGAATGTTACCATGATTTGGTTAAGTATCTTTTGATGGTTAGAGACAAGATCAAGGAGCCAAAGGTGGATAGTGAGCTCATTTATGCATATGCAAAGATTGACAGATTGAGTGATATTGAGGAATTTATCCTAATGCCAAATGTTGCAAATCTTCATAATGTTGGTGATCGTCTGTTTGATGAAGAATTGTATGAAGCTGCTAAGATAATATATGCTTTTATCTCCAACTGGGCTAAGCTTGCTGTTACACTTGTGAGACTGCAGCAGTTTCAAGGTGCTGTTGATGCTGCTCGTAAAGCAAATAGTGCAAAGACATGGAAAGAAGTTTGCTTTGCTTGTGTTGATGCCGAGGAATTCCGCTTGGCTCAGATATGTGGGCTCAATATTATTGTGCAGGTAACTACTATTGACTAGTCCCCAAGGGGACACCCTAGTGGTAAAGTGGTGCACTTTCCAACCAACGGTTGTGGGTTCAAATCCTGCAAAGTGCAGGTGTGGTGATTATAGGAGTAGAGTAGAGAGTGTGTGTTCTCCTGTCAAAAAATACTACTATTGACCAATTACGTCTTCTGAATGTGTTAATATTTTTTATGCTTTGTTACTAATGTAGTTCAGATGTCTCAGAGTAGAAGTGACAATGAGCGGGTTCGGTAATTGTTCATAATGGGTTGCCAGGGTGGGTTAACTTGCAACATCTTTTGTCTGCAAGTAGATATGGCAAAACGAGTGGGTTGGATAATCGATCATCACGGGTTGTGGGGTGGGTTGACTTGCAATATCTTTTGGCGGGAAAAAGTGACATATTTTGTAATTAGTACACTCTCTTATTGATGCTGGCTATAACCATTTTCAAAATTTGAACAAGTTTTCGAACGTTTTTTCTGAAATTGGTAGGTGGATGATCTAGAAGAGGTGAGTGAATATTACCAAAATAGAGGATGCTTCAATGAGCTTATATCTCTTATGGAGAGTGGTTTAGGACTGGAAAGGGCTCATATGGGCATCTTCACTGAGTTGGGTGTCTTATATGCCCGATACCGTCACGACAAACTAATGGAGCACATAAAACTCTTTTCAACCCGTCTCAACATTCCAAAGTTAATCCGTGCATGTGACGAGCAACAGCACTGGAAAGAACTGACTTATTTATACATTCAATATGATGAGTTTGACAATGCTGCTACAACTGTCATGAATCATTCCCCAGATGCTTGGGATCACATGCAGTTTAAGGATATTGCAGTTAAAGTCGCAAATGTGGAGCTTTACTACAAGGCGGTTCATTTCTATTTAGAAGAACATCCTGATCTTATTAATGATGTTCTTAATGTCCTTGCTCTACGTGTTGACCATACACGTGTTGTAGACATCATGCGCAAGGTTCGTGCTACACCTTGAAAATTTATTTTAGGCTTTTAATTTTTTTTCGTTCATTTATCCTGACCTTATGAGTTACAGGCGGGTCAACTTCCTTTAGTCAAACCATACATGGTTGCAGTTCAGAGCAACAATGTATCTGCAGTCAATGAGGCATTGAATGAAATTTATGTTGAAGAGGAAGATTATGATAGATTGCGTGAATCTATTGATTTGCATGATAACTTTGACCAGATTGGCCTTGCACAGAAGGTGAGGCCCGGTCAATTGCCTTTTTTCTCTTCATGTTATGTTTCTCTTCATCTGCATATATTATATCTATGCTTTGTATGGTGCCACAGATCGAGAAACACGAGCTTCTTGAGATGAGGCGTGTGGCTGCATACATTTACAAAAAAGCTGGTAGATGGAAGCAGTCTATTGCACTGTCTAAAAAAGATAAGGTTTACAAAGACGCAATGGAGACCGCTTCACAATCTGGAGACCGTGAACTGGCTGAAGAATTGCTTGTATATTTCATCGAGCAGGTAACCAAATATAAATTTCTTGTGCTTAAGAATCTTGTTTTTATAATAGTGGACCATTGGGTAATGATCTTATGTATTGCCTGTGCAGGGAAAGAAGGAATGTTTTGCTTCCTGTCTATTTGTTTGTTATGATTTGATCTGTCCAGATGTTGCGCTGGAGCTCGCCTGGCTGAACAACATGATTGATTTTGCTTTCCCATATCTGCTTCAGGTGAGCTGTCAACAATTTCCTGTTGTGCACGAATTAGCTAACTTCAATTATATCACGCTAGTGGTCTGAAGATCACTCATTATTTGTTTTCATGCAGTTTATACGTGAATATACTGGTAAAGTCGATGAACTGATCAAGGACAAGATTGAAGCACTTAAGGAAAGTAGGGCAAAGGAGGCCGAGGATCAGGATATTGTTAAACAACAGGTTTTTGTTTTCTTGTATCTCGTTACTCTATCTTCTCTTTGCTTGTAAAATAATGGAGAATATTGTTTATCTGCAGAATATGTATGCTCAACTACTCCCTCTTGCACTACCTGCTCCACCGGGTATGGGCGGAGGATTCGCTCCACCACCAGCCATGGGTGGAATGGGGATGCCGCCAATGCCTCCATTTGGGATGCCGCCAATGGGTTCTTACTGACTTTAGCGGATGGGCGTAAATTTGCTTGTTGATTGAATTTTAGTTTGGTGTTTTTGTTCTAGTGTGTGGATATTCTTTTGGGTAGACGGAAGTATTTTTTTTGCAGCTTGTAGGGCAGCAAAACAGAGTATAACGTTGACTGTGTCATGTGTATCAAAACAAGGGGTCGGATTTGCTACTTATACTTTTAAGCATGTATTCCGGACAAGTTGGATATCTTCATTAACTTTCTGTGGGTCTCATAATCGAACACTGCGTTGTTGTAAATTTATTGGAAGGGGTAGTTTTATACAATTGTAAGTCTCAAGTTTTTAATTAGTCTCGTCTTCTTAAAGTTATTCAACTTTTTTTTAAAGTTTTTTAATCTTATGTATATGTTTAAATTTTTTAAAATTAAGGCAAATGAAACGCATATAAATAATGGTTATTGTTATTTTTTTATCTACTTTGAATTAAATTTAAAATTACGAAACTTGATTGTTATTTATTAATTTTTTTAATTACAATTAAAAGTTTTAAGTTAATTTAGAAAATTATTTGTTAGTAAACAAGTATTATTTATATTTCATTTGTCTCCATTTAAAAGTTTAAACATATATAAAATTATCGTATCGGATTAGAACATTAACATTATATGAAGTGATAATGCAGGCTTATGTATATCATTTTCAAACACCTGAATATGATGGTAACCATTTTTCAAATGAAGTTTCGAAAAGATCCTTCGAAAAGATGCTTTAAAAAGATCACGCTACCATATAATTCATCAAACAATTCCTCCATGGGAAAGTAACTTAAAATTTTGTAGTTTTGTCTTCTTTAATAGAATTTTTAGTTTGTGAATGTGACACTAATTGGTGAATGTAGTGTAGTTGAGTCGAAACAAAAAAACAGATATATAAGTATTAAAATTGTACAAGAAATGAAACTTAAAAAGTCGACTTTCAATCAGTTAAAAGTTTTCAAGTCTAAAATAACAACTGATATGAAACTTACTGAGTCAAACCGCCAACCGATTCCTCTTAAGCCTTCATTACATCAATTTACCACACACCTCAATACTATCTCGGAGCCTTCAAGCATTGTCCAGAAACACATGCTTAAAAAATGTCAATAATAATACCAGTGAGTTCATGACTACCAACTCAAACAATTCAATATAATATCGTATGCTATGCGTTGTATAAAAACAAAATATTAACTATCCAACAATATACGGCATATATTCACAACGGATAATACTACTATCCACTCCTTCAGGTTATGGAAAACTTCTTTCGGAAATGCAATAGTAAGCACGACAAGCATTTTCTTTTCAAGATCATATGCTACTCTTTTGGCTTCGGTAAGCATGGACACGGATATAAACATAAGTCAAATGCTTGTACGCTTCTATAATGGGTATCCACGTACGAATTCAGTGGAACCTTCGATTCGAATAATAAAAAAGTGCCAAAAGTTTTGGAGGTTTAGTGGCTTTCCGATCTCGTTGTCGTATTTCAATATCATGGAAAGGTTCTGTAAGGTTTATACTTAAAGATTGATGCAACCAAAGCAACCAAAAAGTTCTTAGCATGCATGCATGAAGTACAGAATAGAGTTGATTCGGAAGTTTTACACAACTCAAAGGAAATAAGCTAAGTGTAATAAGCCAAAGATGAAGTCTTCCGAAGTTTTAGAGACAAATTCTTCTGAAGCCAAATACTGATTTCTTCCGAATACAGAGAAGACATGCTTTCTCTAATCACTTTTTGACAAAAAGTTAAATAACTTTCCGCTGCCACTCTGAAGACTCACCAACTTAGATAAGTTGGTGAAAAGGTCCATGCTTTTGTCAACTGTAGA
>BJCO01017789.1:0-10833 GCA_018326465.1 Flaveria floridana
GTGATTTTTAGCAGTTATCCCCTCCCAAGGAAACTACCATATATGTAGTTGGATTCTTGATCATCTTGTTCTTCTGGTTCATTTTCTCTCTCAAATACATACAAAATTCTTGTCTCGAATCTGAGTTTTATCCGGTCAGATTATTTGGGTGAACCACAAATAAATTTGATCTGAAAACGTTTTTCGTGACTCTCAGATTTTCCTTCGGTCAACAAAATTTCCCAACAACGTGTCCCCAAATGTACGATGAGAGGGAAAATTTTAAGAGAAATAAAAGCGTCACATTGGTGGGCAATGAAGAAAGGGGGCTGACGAGCAACCAAAAATGATGGTGAAGACAATTGCAGGAGAGAAAAAGAAGCTAATATTATATATAAATGTTAGAGCTAATATTAACTTGTTTTGTGTTTTATTTTCATGTTTGTTATATGGAGGAACTTAGTGGTATATATAGCGAAGTTTTCATGGGCGGAGAAGTGGGATGGTTGTATAACTTTAGGGGGCACTCGGGATTTTCACATACACATACCATTAATTTTTTAAAATTTTTTTATGGGGGATGACTGCCCCTCTCCTTTGTACCTAGGTCTGCCCGTAGAGGAACTTGAAGGGCTAGACTACAAGGTGAATTGTATGAGAGGGGCTACAGTTAAAGTTCAACACAAGTAGTGTTCAAAATGATTATTAGTGATGTTAAATATTTAATCAATGTTAATAAAATCAGAATAAACAAATCGATCAACCAAGGATTAATAAACTCCCACTCCTACCAATCCTATTAGCCAATTTAAGATTTCATGTGCATTCATATTACATAACAAGCAACCATGTTTGGTACAGTGGGATTTGACATTTCATTAAAGTATCAAAAAATCTAAGCAATTCAATCACACAAAAATAATCATTAAAAACACACATTTAATTAATTTGCGTTCATTTTTTAAAAAATAATCATTTCCTCGCAGTACATCACGTATGATATCTACAAGTCACTCTATATATATACACACATGCACACACATGCTTATTGCCTAGTACTCTCATTCTCATATTCTCATTGAGAACTAGAATTGAACATGGAATCCAATCACTCTGGAAAAGATGCCATAAAAGTGGAAAATGATAAAAGGGGAAGATGGACTACAGTCCCCTTCATACTAGGTTCTCTCTTTCTTTCTATTCTTCCATACATCACGTATCGATCTGCTAATCAAACTAACAGATGTGAACAACTTAGTAATTCACTTTTATAATATCAGTCATATGTTAAATATAGACAATAATAAAAAAAGAATTGCATTGTTCACGTCCGTTAGTTTGAGTGATAAATCCCATAGAAATCTGAACAATTCACATCCGTCAATCGAAAGCCTGAAAGAGCTGATCACCTAGTTAGAATCAAAAGTATTTTCATAAACCATATTTAGTAACAGATCGATATTTACTTTTTTTCATCTCTACTTATGATGCAGGAAGTATGTTAACTTTAACACTAGCAGCAGGAGGGTGGTTAGGGAACCTCATTGTGTACCTTATCACCAAATACAACATTAAGAACATCGACGCCACTCAAGTCTTCAACGTCGTTCTTGGCTGCATGAGCCTCTTTCCTCTCGTCGGAGCTATTATCTCCGACTCCTTTTATGGCTCCTTTGCTGTCATCGCGGTTTTCTCTTCGATCTCACTCTTGGTACAATGTTAATTAACACGGCACTTGTGTATTTTTGTGTGTTTACCTTTATATTTCACAAAATAACTTCTATTGATCACTATTGTATTTGTAGGGTGTGACACTCATGACAATAACAGCTTCATTTCCATCCCTAAGACCTCCACCATGTGTAAACAAATCGCGCCCATGCGCGCCTCCATCTACGCTTCAATATGGAGTTTTATACATGATTTTAGGGTTAGCTTGCATTGGAATTGGAGGCACACGTTTTACCATTGCTACTATGGGAGCTGATCAGTTTGATGATCCTAATAGTATAGGAATCTACTTCAATTGGTACTTTTTTGTGTTTTATTTTGCTAGTGTCATTAGCAACACTGTGATCATCTATGTTCAAGATAACGTGAGCTGGACCGTTGGGTTTGGGATATGCGTCGTCTGCAACTCATTCGGTGTGATCTTATTCTTATCGGGTAAAAAGTTTTACCGAAGAATCAAGCCTAAAGGGAGTCCTTTTACTAGCATTGCTCGAGTGATCATCGCAGCGGTGAGAAAGAGGAAGGTTTCTTTAACAAACCAAGAGTATAACTATGATATCAATGACAAATCTACCAGAGTTGCATCAGATAGTTTCAGGTATATATGATCAACTTCATGTCTTCATACACTCATTAACACTTCTAATAAAAAAACAAAACAAAACAAACATCTACCTATTATAATAAAAGGGTATATAGAATACCTATTATAATAAAAGAGTATACAGAAGGGATATATGGCAATACCATATTTATTTTCACCAATTTTTTTTCTTATTTCTCTCTACTATTTAATAATCACATTAATTATTAATAATATTATTTAATTATTTTTTAGATTAAAATAGTTTTTTAATAAATTAAGAAAGATATCTTTTTATTAATGTTGTTTATAAGGAAATATTTTTTTATAAAATTAAAAAAAATTAGAATATCAAACTTTTTTAAAAATACAAATTATAATTGATGTTTTTAAAAAGTAAAATTTTTGTAAACAAAAAATAATTAAAAATTAAGAGTTATAATAAGAGAGTTTTCAAGTATGATATTTTTTTAAAACGTTTGTTTTGAAATGAAAAAATTATTTTATTTATTATAAGAAAGATTTCAATCAAATATTATTTTATAATATCAATTTATAATTAATAAAATTTTATTCTATTTAATCTTTTTTTTATTTAACTCGTGTAATACACGGGTTTACTAAAACTAGTACTCAATATAAAGTAAAGGAGATGTAGAATGAAGGCAAGCCATTCCTCTATTTCGAATAATAGAGATGTTGCTCCTAGCGAGACCCTTACTTCAAATATTTTGTAAATAATAGTGACAAAGCTATCATGTAAAAGGTAGCATACAAGGTACAAAACATAATAAGGTAACAGTAAGAAAACCATAAAGAGGTAGCATACAAAGACAAATCATATTCTAGCTAATATGATATCATAAAAAGGTACCAGTACATCGAGACTAAGGGGGTCAAAATGTAGGGACAAGAAAATCCCTAGTTAAACAAAGTGAAATAACTCAATAAGAATATACCCACGGTAATCAACGTAGACCTAAAAAAACAGTGTAGAGATAATCTAAGGCAAGATATACCAGACGAACAGAATTTTTAATCAAAATGATATATTTCAATATTTGATATCATGTAGGTTCTTAAATCATGGTGCGCTAAAGGTCGAATCCGATGGTTCGAATGTAAGATCTTGGAGCTTAAGTACTGTACAAGAAGTGGAAGACTTGAAAACCTTAATCAAAATAATGCCACTGTGGTCCTCTAGTGTTATGTTGAGTGCTCTAGTTGGCATGTTTAACAACTTCATCATCCTTCAAGCTTTAACCATGAACAGACACCTTGGTGGTTCCAATTTCCAAATCCCTGCTTCTTCTTTCTTATCTTTAGATGTCTTAGCTACGAGCATTACAATTCCTATCCTCGATCGTGTGATCTTTCCCAAGTGGAAAAAACTAACCGGTTGGTCTCTAACACCCCTCCAACGGATAGGACTGGGCCATGTGCTCAATGCTCTTGGTTTGGTGGCGTCTGCGCTAGTTGAGGTCCGAAGGCTACATACGGCTAGAAGCCACCATCTGGTTGGCTTGAGCATGGGTACAGCCACCATTGTGCCCATTTCAGCATTATGGCTTATGTTTCCATTAACAATAATGGGAATGAGTCAAGCATTTCTTTTTCCAGGACAAATATCTTTATACTATCAAGAATTTCCTGCATCTTTGCGTAGTACATCGACGGCTATGATATCATTGTTGGTTGCAGTAGGATTTTATTTGAGTACGGCGATTACAGGTTTGATTCGGAATAGCACCAGCTGGTTGAAGGATGACTTAAACGACGGTAGACTGGATGTTGTGTTCTGGGTGTTGGCAGCAATTGGTGTGGTGAATTTTGGGTATTTTCTTGTTTGTGCAAAGATGTTTAAGCATAAAGTTGACAAACAGGATCAAAACTAGGATTATGTTTCAAGTATTTGATAAGATTTGTAGCTTTCAATCAACCAAACGTTGATTCAGACAAAAAAAAGATGTTAGAAATGAAGATAAATAAGGTGGTTGTAATGTTACATACTCTATTGAGAATTCTAGTAGTTTGATAAACAGTTGACTTGTATATAATTAACCAGATTAATTAAGCTGTAAATTGTTTCAATTAAGGTTTCTCGATCTGATATGAAAGAGAATTAACACGGTAACAATGATATGATCAACCTTGAATGTTTAATGATTCAAAATCATTGACATAATAACCGATGGGATCTGATTGTAAGATACATGATCAATATGAGGGAATCCTTCGTAATGTATTAACCTTTTCTCGTGCATTATGTTTCATCCCAACCAGTATAGGATCAATACAGACCAAGGGCGAAGCTTAGTGGAGACCGGGGGGGGGGGGCTCCCCCTCTTTTTTTCGTCGGTAGTGTTAAATTTTAGTCCGGTAGTGTAAATTTTTGACCCGGTAGTGTAAATTTTTATATAAATATCGAGTTCACCCCCCTTAAAAAATATTAATTTCGCACCCGCCCCCTGACAATAATGTTCAAGCTCCGCCACTGATACAGACTAAAAATCATGTCCTACATGAAGAAGCATTTACAGATTAACTTTTCACAAACGTTTTATCAGCAATCATACCAAACGTTTATGAAATTTATACATAAGTGAAGGGTCCACGTAATATCTGTTTTCCTCGTGTACATAGACAGAAGTGACAACACGAATCATGATTTTGGATTTGCTATTTTAGACATGAAGTTCGAATAACAAATAAGCAAACAAACATACAGTATATCTCATGTATAGTATGCAGTTCAAACATTAGTATATCTAATTTATTACTTATTTAAACATACATAAAAAGACCCTTATATTCATATTAGGGCCTTTTAATGACCATGGTTTAAACACATCTAAGGGTCTTTAGAATCACAAGAGGTGGGATCCACCCTCAATTTAGTGCTCATTTTAAGACAGTCGAGTCCTCAAACCGTCTTAATGACTTGAAAACTGCATATCACCATGACACCACAACCGTTCAACTATCAAAAAACAGGTACCCAGAGTGTGCTCATGAATAATAATAGTATTGAAATTTTGAAGTTTACGAGCGAACCCAAATCAGAATACAATTTATCAATAACTATCCTCAAGCTCAACACTTTGACATCAATAATGGGTCAATTCCTTCTGTGAGTATCCAGTTATAGCTTCATGATCACTGACCAAGAAACTAGAGAGAATGTATTCTGACTCCATAACTTCAGGGTCAATTGTTGACTAAACCACCTATCTATAAACATTAGAGGAACGACTATAGTACCTCATATTGCGTAGATTCGGTCAACTTCCGAGTTGGAAAACTCTGAGTTGTGATGCCATGAGTTTGAACCGCTTTTTGCGATCTTCTCCTTCTTTCTCTTCAACCTTGTTTTCTTTGACTTCAACACATAGTAAGTCATCGTTCCAAGAACCCCTGCCATTATAACACCGCCCACAACCGTGACCAAAATAGCAGCCCATTCATATTTTCTACCAACTACTATATAAGAAGAAGCCATGAACGCCACTGAAGTGCACACAGAAGCCAACCACATCAGTTTATTAATAACCTCAACCACCCTTCTTTCAGCTTTTGTCTCACCTCTAACCAGTGTAATCTGAACCACCACCACTGCCAAAGAAGTGAAAAGTGCAATTGCATTGAAGATGAAAAAGATTTTAAAAGAAGCCCGGTTCACCACAACTGCCATCCCGTTATCATCATCACCGCCAGGGACTGTGAAAATGGCAGCAAATGCAACAGTTGCAAAAAGCACTGCCACCACGGTTACTGAATTGGTGGCGTTATTGATGCCTTCACGGTGGAGCTTTCGGAGCTCTTTAGCAATTCCACTAACATTTTTGTTTGTTTTTTTAGTTTGTATCAGTTGTGTGTGGACGTCATTTTTGATCTGGGTCACGGTGTTTCTTAGTTCATCTCTTGGTTGGTTCAGTTCGTTTGCTCGGACTGCACCACAACGAGTCAAACATGCTATTATAGCTGAAGAGTCTTCAGATAAGGGAAGTGATTCAGCTATGTCAAGAGCCGTTTTGTGGTCTCTGGTTAAGGCATTGACATTAGCACTAGTATCAGGGAGGCTAAGCAACTCATTTACTATCTGCAAAAACAATAACAAAAAAGATGTCACACATACAAGAGGTGCAAATACCATTGAAACCGATTATGTGATATCAATTACTAAAGAAGCACAATTAAATAAAGTCTACCTCTGCTCGTTTTTTTCTGGTAGCAACATGCAATGCTGTAAAACCCGATTTGTCAGGCAGCATAACGATAGCTGCATCGGCCTCGAGCAACAATTTCACAACCTCACTGCTAACACCTTTCACAGCCATATGTAATGCAGTCTGTCCTTTCTTGTCTGTTCTTCTGGCAAGTAGCGGGTCTTTATCAAGTAAGGTTTTCACAATCTCAACATGCCCTGATCTAGCTGCTAAATGCAAAGCATTTTTCCCATTGGATCTTGCAATATCTATCAAGCTACGGTCTTTTGATAGCAGCTCTTTCACAACAGCAGTGTGTCCTCTTGTAGCTGCAGTTATAAGAGGGGTCGCGTTTCCTTGGGATCTTGTTTGGCATAGTGATGGATCATGATCAAGTAGTAGTTGCACCACAGCTGCAAGTGTTAGCATAACTTCATCAATGCTTAAATATAACATTAATGTCTATCTATATCTATACTCAACATAATAGCAAAAAGACCTTAAAAAATCAGTTATAAATCTTTCATTTCCATTAATTACAATGACTGATAATAGTATATATAAAGATGAAGACTTTTACCATCATGTCCTTGACTAGCGGCTATATGCAAAGTGTCGAATTCCAATCTGCTTTTCCTCGTGATCGTTTCTTTATTTGAGTACTTCAACAACTCCTTCACAACCTCGAGATGCCCCTTTTCAGCAGCAGTATACAGTGCTGTTTCTCCCAACTCATTCACCTCATTCACCACAGACGCCCGAATCTCAGCAACTTCAGCATCAAAATCAGCCCCGCTTAAAGTCCCCACCATCTGCGAATCAATGTCATCAAGAATTTGCTTCACAGCCGCCAGATCCCCTCGCTGAGCCGCTAGATGAAGCTCTGTATCATTATGTCTACCAGTCACTTGCTTGACATACTTCTTCTTCCCGGCTTGATCCATCCGCTTCCCGGAGTTCGAAAGCACCAACGCCGGAGCCGTTGCGGAAGACGGGGAGGGCGACGGCGATGGCTCCCCGAGAGGGTTAGGGTTTTGATTATGCTTCGTAGGAGTCATCACCCCCTTTTCTAAGTCTCCTAGAGAACAATAATTGATAAGTTACCATCACTAATCACAGATCACATAACAAGATATAAACGCGAAAATTTAAACAACTAGGGTTTCCTGATCAGCAATTGAATAATTATCATCCAATAATACACAGACAAACGATCATCATGATAACATACTAATACAGTAATACAAAACCTAAATCTAAACAGTAACAGTACACAAGTGCAATACTCTAGTTGATCGTGATTGTTGAATCACTTGAAGCTTCAATTTGATCTGTTTATACTAGAAGCACAATAACAATCGGAATTTGCAGATGAAACATGTGATGATCAAAAAGCAGAAAGAGTTGAAATAAATTGAAAATTACCTTCATCGATGGCTGAAGCCATGGTGGGAGTTATTGAAGAACTGAAGAAATTTTGCTAAATGGAGTTTGATGGTGGTAAAGTTTTGATGGAATCTGCTTTCAGAATGTTTGATGAGAGAGAAAGAGAAAGAACACACACAAATGCACAAGCAGAGGAACATGGGAAGAAAGATGAAACTATACATCTTCATGAAGTGAAAAAGTTTTAGTCCTTGACCTTTTATTAATATTACAAGCGCCCCCCTTACGTTTTCTTGCTCGGATGAATGGGACGTGGGTTAACCGGGTACGACGTTTTCAGTTTACTTTATTTTGTCTGAAGATTTCTTGATTCGAAATTGATAGTCAAGTCGAATTGAATTCAGGTAGTTTATAAGCAAAACAGAAACTAAATTCAAATTCGGTCCGGCTTTCGGTTTCAACTAAAAACAAACAAACAAACAAACAAACAAACAAACCCAGTATATCCCACTCAAATTTTTAAATAAACCAAATAAAATTTTTAAGCTTTTTTGCTATTATTTGATATTAGATTGAGTTGGGTAAATAAGGTTAGACTAGATGTCAAACTTAAATGACCATTATTTGACTATTTGAAACTAGTTTTATCAAATTCATAATTTGTAAACCGAAAACCTAATTATCAGTTCGGTTTTGGTTTTAAACTGAAATGAAAACTGAATTTGTAATTTGATTTGGTTTGAATTAATTGCAATTGGACTCGGCTTTTAATTTAATCGGTTTGGAACAGAATAACCAACATATTAATGAATATGTTTCCCCTAAGTGAACATCTTATATGTGCATTTGTTTGATTATTGATTGATATTTTTAAATAAAAAGTAAATAATCATGGAGGTAATTGTTTTAACATGTACTTCTAATGTCTATTATTTAGGTAGTGGTAATTAACGACATATTATCTGGCTGTTATATGAATTTGGTAAAGAATAGAATTAAACTTTGAAAGAAGTAAATATAAACGATGGCCCATGAAAGATATAAGTGACACAATGCAACTTACATTACTATGGCATGATAATCTGCTATATTAAATAAATTGTTATTTGTAAATGGCATGAATCTAGTTTGTGACTTATTTTTATCCTCTACAATAACTATTTGTTACTTCTGAACTATCACCCCCTTGTAAGAACAGTAGTCATACTAACGCTTTTTCTAATTTTTTTTAAACAATTCGTAGATTTTTTAAATAAACTACAACCCGCATTCTATAGATATGAATCCTTAATTTTATGGTAGTAAAACATATCACTTAACCACTAAGACAATTACCTCCATTAATTTGTTGAATTTGTATCGATTCAGTCATTTATTATTTTTACCCTACTTATGTTCATTTTTGACCTTCAACTTGAGAGGTTGATAATTGTTAATTTTAAACAACTTTAAAATAATCAACTTATTATAATAACGTTATAACAAAAATGTCACGACCCTCATAATTTTACTTGTCATTGCCTCTTCACTATCTCAATCCTTATCTCTTGGACTCGTTGCGCTAAAATGTTTGACGATATCAACATATCTTATAGTATATATTTTTTTCTAAGAATTTTAGAATTAGATCATTTTTATTTTTCCATACCATCAAGTAAAAATCAATCACTAGAACAGCAAGTATCTTAAATTAGAAGGTCTAAAGTCGAAGAAGACCTTTGGGCCCCTCACATGATTCTTTTCTCCATATTTCTTTATATATAGTGCGGCAAAATAATACTTAGCCGCCATGGCATATTGGCATCTACACCTCATTTAACTTCTTATAGTCCACCAAATTTGACTAGTTAATATAAATCAAGAGTAGACTTACATGTTGCATTAGTGTTTACACTTAGGTCCTAAATTTAAATATAAAATATCAGAAATTACAATCGAGTCAAACAATGGTATAAAATTATTGGTTTGTGGTTGAAAGTTTTATATATTAGATTTTAATAATCTTAATTTTTATTTATTAGTCGGGATTAATTCCAATTCAAGTAATGTTTTCAGATATTTTTAACTTTAATCTGATTTTCTTCCAACGATCATTTTCTAACTGAGAGTTAATAACGTTGGTTTTTTATGACATGGACTACTTATATGGTCAAAACACTAAGTAGAAAGTTAAAATCAATCATCATGTCCGTCAATCTGAACATGAAACTCGCCAGCCTCCACCTCCTGATCTGAAACACTTGACTCGTTGGAGGTAGATTCAAGTGATGATAGATACTAGACACCAAAAAACGAACCTAATGGACAATGGGCAGCGACAACGTTGAAAAATTGCTCAAAGTTGGCCCCGTTTTATAAAAAAAACTAATAGCGGCTAACTCTCGGTTAGCAAGTGATTTTTGAACATCTCATGAGTTTGGATAAATTTCGGATAATAAATAAAATTCAGGATTATTAAAATCAAATAACACCTTTAATTTTTAACTTTTGTTCGTTTAGTATTTTTACTAAATTTTCAGAGCAATCAAATCTACTTCGTGTAGTGTAATTATTCTAATTCTAACTTGTGTGATATATAGGGTCTTTTGATGATGAGCAGTAGGTGCTCCATATTGATATGAGTGTGTGTTATATATTATGAAGGATGATTGATTTGTGAGTGGTTGTGAGTGAATGATAAATAAAATTAATGAAGATTGTACTGTGAATTCCTATATTTGAAGAAGCACAGTACAAACTCGTAATATTTTAATATTTTAAAAAAGTGATTGTAAGAAGAGGTGAGAGATAATGTAATAAAAAAGATATAAAAAAATACTATATAATTAAAAGAGAGTAAAAATTAATGTTTTTATTATAAATATAAGGATGAGGATAAAAAACCAATGTGAATACTCTGATACCAAACAGTGGCGAAGCATAGTTGGGACCGGGGGGGGGGGGGGGGGG
>BJCO01017801.1:0-21010 GCA_018326465.1 Flaveria floridana
TGGTGATGATGTGAGGGTGAGAAAGATGGAGATTGTTGATGGTGAGGAAGATGAAGATATGATGTTAAGGAGGAGGGTCGGTGGTTGGGGATTAGGGTTTTGTTAAGGAGAGGGTCGGTGGCACTGTAGCCACCGACAAAGGTCTTTAATATATATTTATAATTATAATAAGCACCTAAAATAATACAACATGTTTAATTAAACTCTATTACATTACTAAGACGTCATTGTTTAATATCATAGTATAGAATAACTAAATGGTGAAGTTCTAATCATCATTCACACCACATCCCAATTGACCTTTTCATGATACAAATACGCACACATGTTCTTATATGCATCACACCATAAGAATCAAATAGAAACAATGCATCTAGAAGTGCTACTAATCGTAAAAGTCAAAGTCTAAAGACTTTTACATATTCATGAGATTGATTTATACACTTGCCTCGTAAGAAATCTCTTCTTGATTTACAATCTCATGAATAGATTTGAGTTCTTGAACTACAGATTTCATGGTTGGTCTATCTCCTTTCTTCTCTCTTAAGCATGCAAGTGCAAGCTTGCAAAAGATCTCTATACTAGTCAAAATTCGACTAGGAGGAGCTTCACCAACCAATCGTCGGTCCCACAACATCCATAACCGAGTCAGCTCGTTGAGCAACGTAAACCGCCAAGTTCACATCGTCTTCATCTCTTCCAAAGTCAATGGCTCTTTTGATGGTGAGAATTTCAAGCAACACAACACCATAACTATAAACATCACTTTTATCTGTTAATTGATTGTTCTTGTAATACTCAGGGTCCAAGTAGCCTAATGTCCCTTGAGCACAAGTCGAGACATGGCTCAAACCTGGTCGGGCCAGTCTAGAAAGTCCAAAATCTGAGACTTTTGCATTAAACTCATCATCTAAGAGTATATTAGTGGACTTGATGTCTCTATGATAAATAGGCGAGTGAGCAGCTGCATGAAGATAAGCCAATGCTTCGGCAGTTTGTAATGAAATTTTCAATCTCAATCTCCAGTTTAGAAAGTTTGATGACTTGTCATGCAAATAATGATGAAGGGTTCCTTTAGAAATATACTCATAGATCATCAATGGTGGATCGTCTTCAACACAACATCCTAAAAGCCGAACGAGATTCTTATGATTAACTTGTGAAAGTATTTTGACTTGATTAAGTACTTGTTGAGTACTCTTTATGTTGCCCGCTCTAGCCGACTTAACTGCTACAATTGTCCCGTCATAGAGCACATCTTTATAAACTTCACCGAATCCACCAACCCCTAAAATTCTATCTTTAGAGAACTTGTTTGTTGCTTTCTTGATCTCTTTTAAACTATACATTCTTGCACACCTGATCAGTACATTGCTTGATCTGAACAACTCTACTCTCTCCTTTGCAATCTTTTCTTTTCGTTGTAGTTTTCTTGATTTCCTCAGTACTGTGAAGATGGTCACCACAGCTGCAACAAATACGCCAATGCAAATCTTGATGGTAAGACCTGCAGATGTTGTGCCTTTTAAACAAACTCCACGAACATGATCCCACTTGTAATGTTTGTTGCAAAGACAACGGGAGATATCTTTTTCCTTGGTGGGTCGACACTTGGAAGAACTTAAGCATTGAGTTTGGGTTTTACAAATGGGTTCAGGTGGCGGAGCCCATTGAATCTCAACTCCTTCATCCCATAAACTTGCAGGCTCTTCTTTATTCAAGTCTATAATGCTTCTGAAAGCTCTACAACCTGAAGCATGAAGATGAATCTTGTATGCTGATGGAAGACCACCTGCAATGAAGGTACAACATGGGTTGATGGTGCTTGCACATTGAAGAGCACGGGTCGGGTCAACTCTCTCAAGGTAACGATGGCAAAGACTTGAAGAAGTGCAGTTAAGAGGTGACACGAAAAGACGAGGTGAGCAGTTGAAGATGAAGACAGTGTTTGAGGAAGAGATGTTGAATGGGAGTGTTTGGTTCAACCAAAGCCCCCCCACTAATGGGAAAGTCTTGGGTGATGCATGTATTAGGAACCCATGCTGGAGGTTGTATAACTAGTTTTTGACTTTCGAATTTAATTTTGACAACAAGATATGAACTTTTGTTAAGAGCATCGAAGTAGAGTTTTTGAGAGTGAGTGTCACACCGAAGAGGGTAGTGTGTGTCACCGCAATTCGGGTTAGTGCTTAACAGGTATGGAACATTTAGAAGGCCACACTTTGGGCAAATCTTTTGGGAAGAAGAAAAAGTGCAAGAAAAGAGGCAAATGAGAATGAAAAAGGGGTGGCAAATTAGCTTCTCACTCATGATTCTGTGGAATTACTTGGACGCAAAAGGGCTGAAAGATGAGAAGATAAATATATAGAGGCTACAAGTTGGAATAAAGTGGTTTTAGATTAAACAATGATTTGTGTGTCCTAGAATTTTTGGCATCAAAGCAAGCCTATTCTATGGTGTAAGTAATTGTTTAGATCAAGACCATTAACACTGAACATCACAATGTAACATCCTTTAAATTTTCAGATCACTAGTCTATCTTGATAATAAGGAATTTCAAACAATGTGTGTTACTATACTTTGTCATAAACTAGGTCATCAAGGATTATGCACCACACTTTGATGGATTTTAGATTCACAAACTAACTTGACAAATATTTGTAATACAACATGTTACTTTTAATATTCCAAGTCTTGTCCTATGTAAAAACACATAAGTTATCAAAATTCACAAGCAAGAATTTATTATTTTATGATCATTTGCAATATTACGCACATGTATTTTCATTCACTATTTAAATTACATACTACGTACATATCTATTTTTATATGATAATATTGTCATTTAATATATAAAATGAGCTTTTACATGCATGCGAGCATCACTATGCTAAATAATGCAACTATTCTTCACACAACACAGCACTATTCTTCCATATATAATGATTTCTGATTTATTTAATTATAAGGACTTTTATGTAAAGTTATTTCACTATATTTAGTTATCATTTTTATTCCAGTCCCTTGTTTCTAAAATAATCCAATTAATCAATTTATATTTTCTACGTTCTTCTCTACCATTTTTTTCTCTTACCTTGAACAAAGAAATTACTGGAAAAGAAGGGTTAAAAATTTGTTGTAAACAAATTAATTAAGTTAAACATTCATTTAAGGCCATCGTTGAAATCCCTATATCGAACAAACAACAGGTTAAATTCCTAAATTACTTTGGCATTTCATATCATGTACAGTTTTGGCTTCTAATGTTACTACATTCTACTCCACTGTTTACAATTGAGGTTTTGATGTTGTTTTCACGACTAGAAATCTAAAAACTAATGTTTCAGATAATGATTATTGTTTTTTTAGTTTCATTATTGTGTTTTAGATATCGATACTTCTATCTTTGTATACATTACCAATACCATGGAGTTGGTGTGGTTTTCTAAAAGTTTTAATCCTATATATTGTGTTCAATATATTAAGAAATTCCATTTAAAATAATTGAACAGGATCTAATACTTCACAATTCAATACAAAAAAAAAACATGGCATCTAGTAGGGAAAAGTTGTGGTAGCCTCAAAAGCAGCATAGTGGTCCTTATGTTGATGATATTCCAATTGTGTCATCCTCTGATCTTCTCATGTACAACAAAAGGCAATAGAGCATATTCATCTTATCCTTCAACTATTTTGACAGGAGACCTGCAAAAAGTTTATAATTAGCTGCAAGTATCTGAGCTTAAAACACAAAGACACAAGAAGCTTCTACTTACCCAAATGCATTTTGTTTGATGGACAGTAACTCAATATCTATCTGCATTTTTCAGTTCAGACAAAAAGATGTTAATGAAATAAATGTTATGGTCTAAGTGATAGAGGCTCGGACGATAAATGCTAGAGTTGGCAAAATGAGCAGGTCTAGTTGATGTGTTCGTGTCAAACCAGGTAAATTTGATAAATGCTTTTTGGTAAGGATTTTTAGTTTTACAATCTGCAACTAGTGTATTGAAAGCAAAAACTATATCATTATGATGATAATCTAATACCTTAATAAAATGATTTTAGAGGTTTATGGCCAATTATGGGCAAGTTTCAAATATTGTGGAAAGTCGCCAAAGTGTGCTTTATCCTATAAAACATCCTGTTCAAATTATATATCATTTGAATAGTATTCTACACTAGTTAAACATGAAAACATTAAATCTCTTAAACCTATAAAGTGTGTTTGAAATGACCTGTTTTGACCCGTTATCCTCCCCTCCCAACACGCCAAGTTTTTTAGTGCTAATAATGGTGGATCCAAACATTACACATGAAACAGTTAATAGAGAACAATATAATCCACACCAATTATGGTGATAACTACATTAAAAAAAAGTGTATTCTGATACAGCAATCAATTTCTCTAAAAAGATTGTATTTCACTTTTCAATCCATCTTTTATCAGCCGTAAAATATCAGGAGATTGGCTGTCAAAAGAGGCTCCACACCAATCAAGATGTGAATATAATCCTTAGTGAATCTGATACATAAAGAAGGATGTGACCACAAGATAAAGAAATAGCGATTGAAATATCCACCAAATTAATACCAAATATTATCGAATAATCGATCGGCTAGTCATGGTTGAAAGTCTATTACACTACATGCATAGATAAATCACCAAATGTATCCAGTTACAAGGAAAAATAGGTCTAATAATCTTATAATGGGTACCAGACAGGTGGTGCAATGAACAATACAGGTAACTTTTATGTGTGAGTCAAGCAGGGTGAGGCTGACTGCCAGATTTTTGTCCATTATTATTGTTTTGTGAATGATCAAATGTCTTAAAACTATGATAAAAAGAATAAGAAAAATTCTTTTGAAAAAAAAATTGACATTGTAAGCACTTGAACACTTACTATGTGACCGTTTACTAGTTGAACCCATTTGGCCAGTTTCATTCTCAACCACTTTCCTACATAAATGGGCTAGGAAGCTTCTTGCATTATTTATATTCATATAAAAACCAATGGAGTTTATAAAGTTAATAAGGGCTTTCACAATCTTTTATTGAGAAACACAAAGTTTGCATTGCATCCGCAGAAGCTTTTTAAAAGTTCTAAATAATTAATTACATTATTTAACTGGAATAAGATGAGTAATATGAAAAGACGACTCAGCCAGAAAAGAATAGCTACCTCAATGGTTGCATTTGGAGGAATTTCCTGCACGCCTTTGCTTCCATAGGCAAGTTCAGGAGGAACAATCAGCAGCCGCTGCAACAAGGATTAACTGAATATTACTAGGGCTATGTCATTGATGAAAGTTTAGCATATAACTTTAAAGAAAGCTTATTTTATATTTTGCCTTTATATATTGTATGGATAGTCGGTTTTCATCCAAAACTGAAGTGTTTCATGTCAATCAGCTCTGAAAAGTTTTAACAGAAGTAATGGCCATAAGTCCAAGGGATATTTGCTACTTGTACCTGGCCTCCTACCCGCATGCCTTGGACCCCTAAGTCTAACCCTTTAAGAACATTTCCTCTCTCTGATTCACCAACGTCAAACCCATAAGGCTGGAACAATGTAAAGATCAAAGAATTTCATCAATGCTTAGTTTTGTCACATTTCATCAATATAATTACAAGTACGTAGAGGTGGAAACACGGATGGGAGGGTCGGATGAGGTTATGGGTCAAATGGGTTCAGGTCAAAATATGTTAAGTTTAATTGGGTTGGACTGACCTGTCATCATCTGTCCACCTTTTTAAAGTTTAGTACAATATTAATGTGTTATACATATGAAAGAAACATATTAATAAAAGAATAATATAATTTAATCTAATATAACCATATACAACATCGTACACATTTGAATGCATGTTCAGGAAACTTTTGGAGTGTTTGATTTGTTTGACACATTTTATTTCTACCACATTTTTTACATTCTCCCTAGTTAACCATTACAGATAAAATAACGCCTGAACAGACCAATTTCCATTGAAATGGGTCGAAATTGACACAGGAACATATAAATGGGTTGAATCTCAACTCTAAAATCCAGAAAGTATATAAAGCACGTTACTCAGTCTTACATTACAAAGTTAGATGATTAATTATCCTTACCGTTCCTCCACCAACACCAAGCCCTTGTCTGCTTGTCATAAAAGTGATATTTCTCCATTTAGCAACATAGTGCACCTACAACAACACATACTTCCAAAGGGTTAAGTGCTACAAAGAAATCTATGGTTAAGTGCTACAAAGAAATCTAAAAAACCTAAAGTAGAAACATATTGAATTACCAATTTCATCACAGATTGACAAAAATAAAGTTACTGAGAACTTGAGGCATCTTTGTTATTGCACGTGTGTATTTAAGTAATATTTAATAAAATTCCCAGATAATTAACTGAGTGATAGAACTTGTTGTATAAGATAGTGTTTGAAGAAGTGAGATCATATAATTATTTATTTGGTTGTTTGGTGAACTACTTTTTAGAAAACAAATGAATAAATGACCAACAAAGGAGATTTTTGTGAAACAATAACATCTGTTTCAAAAAACAAGAGTAACTCCCTCTCAAATTAGATTAATATTAGGGCTAAATAGGTAATTTTAGTTGAATAATAGATAAACAGTTCTTGTGAAGAGTATGAAACTGTGTATTTGACCCCAATGTAATCATATAATGACAAGCAGGATCTCTTTATTCAAATAATATAAACTGATTATGGGGTTTTCAAATCGTGATAATGAAATATTCTTATCAAAATGCAAATCCAAACACGTTAAGTAATTAAATAATGACAAGTAGGATCGGTTTATCTAACAATAAACACTGATTATGGGGATTTCAGATTGTTAACCTTTTGTTAATCATTTTACTCAACACACAAACTAATTAGCCACACATAAGCTCTAAAGTTAGTTAAAATAGTAATAAGAGCTAAAAGTAAAAATGCGCCACAAACCGTACTGCAACCCGAGATCCCTTCACCGCTTCAGCTCCATTTCCGACCTTCAAATCATAGTACCTAAACACAATAGTCATCAAATTCAATAATTTCCACTTAGTCAAATAAACTTAGCATCTTCATTTTAACGACTACCAATTCAAACCGACATGTTACAGACTAAACGGAAGAACTCAACCCAAAAGACTAGTCTGATGGGTGAGGGAACCCATTTGGCCTATAAATCTCACATCAATTGCCCATACAACCGATGTGGGACAAGTCCCATACCTTACAATGGTTTCGGTCCATAACATTCGCCCCTCCTTAAGGACCAACGTCCTCGTTGGTCACGGCCACGTTGGTCACGGCTCTCCAGGCCACCACTCCGTGGGCCACCACTCCGAGGTTGGCTCTGATACCACTGTTACAGACTAAACGGAAAAACTCAACCCAAAATACTAGTCTGATGGGTGAGGGAACCCATTTGGCCTATAAATCACACATCAATTGCCCATACAACCGATGTGGGACAAGTCCCATACCTTACAATGGTTTCGGTCCATAACACGACACTAAGAAGAAACCATCTTCATTTTAATAACACAACTTGTTATCGTGCATCCAGAAAAGGAAAAATGGTGGGTGTTTGTATAGTACTAACTTTAGCCCGTTAGGAAGGGTTGTGTATTCATTCTCAGGCACTTTCGCTCCCTTAAGCTGCAATAATGAAAGTAGAAACTTCAAAACATTAAGTAGCTATTCAAATATTAATAAATTATAAAATGAGGATCTCACAGCTCTTCTACTTGTACTAGCAGCACCAGCAACATCACAGACACAAAAACCAGCAGCTGCTCATTTCAGAAATTAATTTCCAAGCATTAGGCACAACAAAAACAAATTACTGCACCGTCTTCCATGGATTGTGTACTCTTACTTCCAACTCCAAAGGTCTCAATTTTGAATACAGAAGTCTTATATTTGATTGTTTTAACATGCTATAACGTACGTTCAACTACAAGCAGGTCAACTTTGAAGTCGAAATGCTCACCTACTTCCATTTTAAATACCAAAACTTCACAGAAAGTTGTATCCTAAAACGCTTTCTTTTAGTACAAACGTAAAACTGCAATAACAAATTTGTATCATCCCATCTCACATCTCCACCAGAAACGAAAATTTAAATACATAATCCAAATCCATGAGTGAAATTATCTAGTTTATCAAATAACAGCTAACATGACTTATTTTCCTCAAGAACATTATCTATTTAGGTTACTTTTTGAGTGAAATTATAGACTATACTTGCCTAGTGCCAATGCTTGTATTTCTATAAATTAAAAAAAGGGGGTTTTATTAGTGAGGAAGTCAAAGTAAGATATCGAACAGAAAGAATTATGCAATATTTGACTAAATGAATGCAATACCTGTAGAAAGAAAACAAGTAATGAAGGCTCTCCTTCCCTCAATTTCAGAGAATGTTGCATTTGCACTGACAGAAGCTTCCGATGAGAGATTACATGCGATTGCAAACCTGATTTTTGGGGGCGATCGTTTCCCTACAAGTGCCAGAACAAACTCTTGAGATGAAGGCATATATACATATAATAATAATAATATCGTGATCATAATATTGTAAAAAGAAGTTGAAGATTTTTGGATATGATTACTAGTGGGAGTAGTAATGGAGGAGAGAGGATAGGGAAGGAAAGAAGGTTTGTGAGGATAGAGGGAGAGTTCCATGGGAGCTGGCAGTTATGAAACGGAAGCCGTCATTCTATTCCATTACTGTTTCTGGCTGTTTTTTATTCTCTAGATTTTGGATAGTATTGTGAAGAATATCATCCACAATTTTTGCATAGCAAAATCATGGAGAAATAACCTTAGGGGCGTTTGGTTAGAACGAATGAAATGTAATGAAATGAAATTAAGAAACTAGTATAATTTTCAAGTAAAATTATATTTGAGTGAGTAATGAAATGTAAAATCAAGGGAAGGTTTCACCTCAAATTCCCTTGGTTGTGGGATTTCAAATTCCCTCTCTAGGTGGAAGGATTTTGAAATCCCACGACCAAGGGAATTTGAGGTGAAACCATCCCTTGGGTTTACTTTTAGTTGGTCACTCAAATACAAGTTTACTTGAAAATTATACTAGTTTCTCAATTTCATTCCTTTTCATTCCATTCATTCCAACCAAACGCTCCCTTATTGTTAATAAAACAATTACATAGACACTCATATTCTGTTACTGTTATGTGTGTGTATAGTTAGAGCTGGCAAAAAATCAGTTCGGGAATTGGTTCCGTAAAAATAACCCAAAAAAGGGTTTAAAAAACCGGTTTGGTCCAAACGGGTCTCAAAACGACCCGAACCTCCAGTTTAGGATCGATTTCTAGTATTTCTGATGTCAAAACGGTTTCAAACGGGTTCCCTAAACTTTTTTTTATAGTAGTCATTGGATAACGGATTTATAACCCTTTTTTGACCGTTGGGGGCTTTTTTTAACCCTTTTTTGGGTTATTTTTATCATTATACCCTTATTAGTTTAGTATATCTATTACCGGATGTTTTGGTTGAAGCACGACAAATGTAAAACGCTCTATACTCTCAAATATCTTAAAAACGCTCAATACTTTCGTGCATTAAAAAAAATGAAGAATTACATATTTCCCCCTACAAACTTTATCAATTACATATATACCCAACTTAAAATTTTAATTACATATATTCTCTTATAAAGCTTAGTTAATTACATATATACTCAAATTAAAAGTTTAATTACATATATGCTATTCTAAAACTTAGTTAATTACATATATATTTAAACTAAAAGTTTAGTTACGTATATCCGCTTTATTAAACATAAATATAACATAGTTATCCATTTCATTATTTTTATTAATAATAACTTATATTTATTAGTGTTTACTCTTATTTTGATTAAACTATAATTTTTTTTCTTTTTACTAGCTTTTTGAGTTTTAATTATTTACTAATGTTTCTATACTAGTGTTTTTTTATGTTCTTTTTTACATTTGATGCTAATTTTTTCTAGTTCTTGTACGAGAGACTTGCAGTCTTGTTATGCAACATAATCGAACGCATAATTTTATGTTGTATAATGAAACTAGAAGTGTTTTGTACAGGTATTGGAAAAAATTAGCATAAAAGGTAAAAAAAAACGAAAATAAAAATGTTAGATTAGAAATATTAATAAATTAGCAATGCTTCCTACGAATAGGAACCCCGAAATATGATGCAATTATGATTTATTTCAAATGACTAGCGGTTCGAACAAATCTCGTTGCAACTTTTGTAATAAGTTTTTCAAAAAGATGCAAATGCAATATTGAAAAACCACATTGCGCATAATTATTGTAAGGCGTTTAAAGGTGAACCTCTCAAGGTCAAGCTTTGATGACAAACGAAGGAAATGTTTGGGCTTATAACGTTAATGCGGTTCAGGAGCAAATGACGTATTTTGTAATTCAAGAAATCCTACCATTCAAACATTTCGACAACGAACGTTTGAATCGACTCATTCAATTAACTCTCCAACCACCTTATACCAATGTAAGTCGTGCTACTCTTCGAATATTTTGTTTGAAAATGTGGAAAAAAGTTAAAAATGAATTAATATCTTATATTGAAAATTTACAAACCGGTGTTAAGTTAACTAGTAATGTTTGGTCGACTCCTTACGGTTTACCGGACTCATACATTTGTGTCATCGCCCATTGGGTTGAACCAATTCGTAGCAAATGATGAAACGTACGATTGCGTTTGATTTGTTTGATTATTCTCACACCGGTGAAAACATTCTTTATCTTATTGAAAAAGTTACTAAAACGTATAAATTAGAAAATAATTTTTTTTCTATATCTTTTGATAATACGTCACATAACACGTTTGCGATAGAACATCTAAAAAATATAAACCAATTTGTGACAATGTGTCTTTGTGTGTCTTTTCATACTCGATGTGTTACGCACATCATAAACTTAGCCGTTCAAGACGGTTTAAAAACCAATGACGTAAATTTCAAATGTTTAGGTCCGAACTGGAACGTACTTACAAGATGAAAGTATCGCAAGTTTTGTAAAGACGTAAATTTCAAATGTTTAGGTCCGAACTGGGACGTACCTACAAGATGGAATTCTACTTGTAACATGTTTGAAAAGGCTATTGAGCAAAAAGAAAGTTTAATAGTCTTTCATAATATTTTGGTGAGTCTTGGAAAGGCAAATACTTACCATCCATCGGGTTGGACTATTATTGAAAAAATAAGCAAAAATGTTTCATATTTTTAAAACCGCAACTACTTGTCTTTTTGAAGTTTATTATCCAGCGGGTCCAGGAGTACTTCATCAAATTTACTTAATGACTTCAAAACTAAATGAGTTATCATTTAGGGGAAGAGTTAGTCGGATATGATACCCCCAATGAAAGAAAAACTTAATAAGTATTTTAAACAAATGCCTCCGATTATTACATGTGCCGCTGCCTTAAACCCTTGCTTAAATGTGTCGGGGGTTGAAACTTTAGTTTATAAAATTACTCTTAATTTGGATTTAGAAGAAGAAAACCCATTTTATGGTCAAAGATTAAAAGCTAATTTTAACGAACATTTATAAAAAATGTTTAATGTTTATTTAGCAAAATATGGTGAAACATTAAACATCCATGAGTCAATGAGGCACGCGGCACATGCCGAAAGTTCAAGTGATCCAATGTTTTTCTATATAATACTTTAAGAGATGAATGTAATAAACGTTAACGTGGTAAACTCCGAGTAGTGAACTCGGGAGGTATTGGAACAATCTTTTGGTCCACCATGACTCCATAAGATTTTAAAATTTTGACTTGTTGGCTTGGTGGAAAGGTAAGGAAGATCAATTTTCCATCCTATCCACCATGGCCCGAGATTTACTAACCGTCCAAACTTCTACGGTAGCTTCAGGTCCACTTTTTCTGTTAGTGGCAGGATTATATCGGTAAGACGAACTCGACTCACTCCCCAAGCGGTTGAAATGTCAATTTTCTTATAGGATTATTTGGATGTTGGGGAAAGAGTACAATACAAATGCTCATTTGAAGGAGAATTGAAATATGAAGCTGAATTATACAAGGACGAAGTAGAGAGTGGATTGACATACGGAATGACCAATGATGAAGCGACATATGATGATTACCTTCGTAATAGCTAGGGGTCGAGGGCGAAGAATAAAGTATCAAAATACGCAATGAATGAATGAAAAACGACTACGTTAAATATTTAGTTTTTAAAAACAAAAATTAGAATTTTATGTAGTTTGAATTGTTTCTATGTTTTATATTTTATATATTTCACTTTGATTTTAAAATTGTGAATTTAACTTTTACAAAAATTAGATGCTCACTTGTAATATTTTTAACTTTCTATGTTTTTTAATTTTTAGAAATAAAAATATATAAAGGCATTTTGTGATTATAAAAATAATTATTTATGTATTTAATTTATCATCTTTTATAATTTTTATGATTTCATAGTTTATATTTTTAATTACTTTATAACGATTATTAAAAATAAAAATAAAAAAACCTGAATCGGTTTCCAAACCGACCAAAACCGGTTTCTATAGGGTTGGGATTCCGAAACCTAAAACCGGTTTGAACCAGAACCGGTTTGGAACCAGAACCGGTTTTGACCAGAGTTGACCAAACTGGTTAGGTTTGAAACCGAAACCGGTTTTCAAAAAAAACTCGATTTGTACACCTCTATGTATAGTACAATATGTGGTGCACGTGGCTTTTCATTTGAGTTCACTTGCTTGCATCTGGGTTTTGAAGACAGAGAGAGGAGGTAGTTTTGTGGGCAAACTGAAGCTCTGGTGGATGTTATTGCTGGTCTTCTGTTACTTGCTTCATCGATGTATTGGGTTCCTCCCTGTGTACCTGTCTTCCTTTGCTTCAATGTTTATAGTGGTTGTTATGGCTCTGGTCATTCCATTGTTAGGTTTATATAGAGGCTGATGCAATCAAAGCAACGAAAGGGTTTCCTGCATGCATGCACCAAAGTACCAAGTAGAACTGCTATAAAAGTTTTATACTTTGCATGAGAATTATGCTAAGTATAAAATCTTCTGAAGCCAAAAATTCATGCGGAAGCTTTATACTCAGCACAAGAAATATTCTAAGTATAAAGTCTTCCGAAGCTAAAGATCAAATCTTCTGAAGCCAAAGATGAAGTCTTCCGAAGCTTCAATGACAAAGTTTTCCGAAGCCTAATGAAGTGAAGACTGATTTCTTTCGAAGACTTAGAAGAACATGCTTTTCTCTGATGTACTTTTACAAAAGCTGACCAACTTTCCGCTGCAACTCTGAAGACTCACCAACTTGCATAAGTTGGTGAAAAAATCCATGCTTTTGTAACTGTACATTAAGGTCTTTGCCTGTAACTTTCTACTTTATGTACTTTTATCCTTTTTGTATAATTTTGTTGTCTTTCAATGTTCCAACTGGCTTTCCAAGTATGGCCGGTTGTAGGGTGCAGTATAAAGTATCTCAATCTCTTATAACTTATTCTTATGCATTATAACTCTTGTAAGAGAACTTGAGATTAATATACATCATCCTTGAAAACCATATATATTGTCTTAAGTTCTGTCTCTTTACTTACTTGTGTTCTTTGCATCCTAACTCTTAAATCCCCGGGTCCCTATTTGATATGTTAAATGCTCTAACTCTCTTCTCATTGTGAGACTGATTGTATTGACCATCCCTTAACCTGTCCTGCAATTGGTATCAGAGTATTCTAGGCTCTTGATTGTAAGATCTCACCATCTTAAATCTCCTCAGTTCTCACAAATCACTTAACAACTCAAATGGTAGCATCCAAGGCTGATATGGAAATCAGTACCATGTTAAAGTCCCCACTAATCACTCGTGATGATTTTGATACTTGATGCCTAAGAATAGAAGGCTTCATCAAGTCATAAGATAGCAGGATATGGTAGTCTGTTACTGAAGGACCTTACATTCCATGCATATCTTCAGCTGCTACTGGAGGTGGCATGATTTCAAAGGAGGTGGCTGACTATTCTTAAGAGGATATAAAAAGAATAAACATAGATCAAAAAGCCATGATTGCCCTCTAAACTGCTCTTTCAAATGCCATCTACAGAGGCTTCAAGAAGTGCAAGGCTGACAAGCAGCTCTGGGATGTATTAAAGCTGATGTATGAAGGTTCTTCTGATGCAAAAGAAAACAAGAAGGATCTTCTGAAGCAGCAATTTGAGAATTTCACCTTTAAAGCAGGTGAAACCATGACTCAATAATAGTTAGGTATGTTGAAATTATGGATACTCTGATGGATGTTGGAGTAAAACTAGAGAATAGGGACATCATGAGAAATTTTGTGTCCTCCCTTCCTAGACAATAGACACACTATTGTGTGGTCATTAAAAGGACGGAAAATCTCAAGACCCTCACTCTCACTGAGTTGTATGGCATACTCAGTGGTTACCAGATGGAGATGAACATGCAAAATCCATCAGGCAACTCTAACAATCAGTAGAATTCTGCCCTTCATATGGTGGAAAGAGATTGTAGAGAACCAACACCATTTCATCTCTTACCCTGACAACTCACCCAAGGGCCCTTTCATTACCTTCCCTGAGACACCAAAGGAGAGCTACATCCATGGAAGCCCATTCCAAGAGACAAGCTTATCACATGCCTTTGTGTCACATGATAAAAGCACAGGCAACTTTCTCTTCACCCTTGAAGACTTGGAGTACATGGAGATAGTTCAAAAAATGTCTCTTCACACTAACAGAGCCAAGAAGTTCTATACGAGGACAGGAAGAAAGTTTCCTAGCAATGTATCCAGTGGAAAGTTTGGGCTGGATAAAAGCAAAGTGAAGTCTTACAACTGTAACCAAATAGGACACTTTGCTGGGGAGTGCAAGGCACCCAGGACAAATGGTGGCCAAGCACAACCCAAGCCAAACTACACTAAGGGAGCTTCACACATTGAGAAGCCCAAGCAGCAAGCTGTAGTTGCTGTTGAAGAAGGAGGCTTTGATTAGAACTTCCAGGTAGAAAATGTATCTCCAAACTAAGCACTGATTGTAGATCTGGATGAAGCCAAGGTATTGGAACATCTTTGTACCCCAGAATGCACTGCTAAAGTTAATAGATACAAGTCCTATAACTTAGAAATGAGATCCGATCTTGAGTCTTTGAACATATTAAAATTTGATTTCAAAAGAGCTGAAAATGAGTATAAGTTAAAAATAAAAGACTTAAAGGAAACCATTTCAACTCTTAAACATGAGCATACCAACTACAGGACTCAGATCAAAGATCTCATTACTAAGTTAACTAAGTTCCAGGCTGAGCTAGTGATCAGCAAAGCCAAGGCAGAGAAGCATGTTCTTTAAGAAGAGACCTTCAAGAACATCATATCCTCATCCCTACACTCCAAAGTGTGTTATCAGAACAAATAAGGACTACGATCTACTGAGATTGCTCTTCCACACACTCTATTATCTGTAAGATCTCCAAGGTGTGGAACTAGTCAAGATGAGCTACCATCCATAGACACTAGTGATGAAGAGGATGAAAAGGAGTTAGTGAAGGATGGATCTGGGAAGAGTGAGGAAGATCATCATGACAAGGGTCACTACACTCCTGAGGAGAGGAAGAAGTCAGGGATGACTAAGTCTAAAAGGAAGAACTTGATCTGAGCAGTAAAGAGAAGATCAAAGAGAGCTTAGGAGATCAAGGCCACTTTCAACTCCAAGCAGAAACAAGTCTTTATCTCTGCAGGTTTTGAAGTGGTAAAGACCGAGGACATAACTTTGAACTCTACTACCAAGAGTTCAAGTACATGTTCTACTCATCCCTATGAAGAATTGAAGACTGAGCAGCTGTGTAACACTGCTACACAGCATGAACCATCCACCTCCAAAGGCAAGCTTCACCTTAGGAGGCCTGCCACAACATCTTCAAAGATGGGGGTGGAAATGGAAAGTGATCAAACTCAATCTTCTACTCACAAGAAGGCTCTCAGAAGAAAGTATTTTGGCTGCATTATGTGTGGCAGTACTTCTCACCTGGCTAAGGATTGCATCTACAATCCCAAAATACTATCAACATAACCAAGAAGAAGACTTCTGAGAAGAGCAAGAAGAAGAAAGCTTCAGAAGAAATTAGTGTTTCTTTCGAAAGCTCTAAAATGAAAATGAAGACAAGTGAAAAATTGCCTTCAGAAGAAAATTTGGTCTCGGAAGAAAGGAATGCTTTCAAAGCACTAAAGCTTGCTGCAGTGAAAGCAAGATATTCCGAATGGTCAGTTTCCAAAACTTCTGAAGTTGTAAAACTTTCAAAGCTTTAAAGGTCAAGTCTAATCTTCCAAAGATGGTATGGAAGATAAAAGAAGACCATGTGACTGAAAATTCTTCATGCACAACAACAAATAATCCCATAGTCTCAGTATAGGATCAATTATTGTTGCATTGTCTTCATTTAATTTTGAAGAGCCCAAGACCAATAAGGCTTGGGTTTCCAAATGTAACTAATTCTCCTTTTATTGTACAGGAACAACTGAAGACCAAAAGAAATGTATGGATTATTGATAGTGGCTGTTCTAGGCACATGACAGGTGGGTCATTGCTTTAGAATTTTGAGAAAATTGATGGAGGACCAATTGCTTTTAGAGGATATGCTGGTGGTTACGTTACTGGAAGGGGCAGGGTCACAAATGGCAAGCTCAACATTGAGAAGGTAAATTTTGTTAAGGAGTTTTGGTACAATCTACTAAGTGTATCCTAATTTTGTGATAAGAGACATAACATGCTCTTTACTGAGCATGAGTGTATTGTTCTCAAGCCCGGGGTGGTCATTCCTCAAGAGCATATCCTGATTAGAGCACCCTGGAAAGGGAATATGTACAAGATGGATTTGCAGGTTACATCCCCTTCAGGAGAATTTTCTTGCTTTCTATGTAATGCCAATAGTGATGAGTGTTTCCTTTGGCATAAAAGGATGTGCCATGTAAACTTTAAAAACATGAATAAACCGATTAAGAATGATTTGGTAACTGGAATGCCAAAGAAAGATTTTACAAGTGATGATCACAATGTTGCATGCCTGAAAGGGAAACAACACTTGGTGTCTGACAAGCCAAAGGTTAAGAACTCTATCACTACTCTTTTTCACTTATTACACATGGATCTCTTTGGCCCCACCAATGTAATGATTTTAGGAAGGACCTCATATTATTTGGTGATCATATATGATTTTACAAGATTCACTTGGGTTTTCTTCCTTAGAACTAAGGATGAAACTCCTGAGATCTTGAAGAATTTCATTCTTAAAGTTGAGAATCAAAATTGATCACAAGGTCAAGACCATAAGATGTGATCAAGGAATTGAATTCAAGAACCAAATCCTTGACACATTTTATGATGAAAAGGGTATTACAATACAATATAGTGCTCTTAGGACTCCTCAGCAAAATGGAGTTGCTGAGAGGAGAAACAGGACACTTATTAAAGCTGCAAGAACCATGTTATCTGATTCTAAACTGCCTATTACCTTTTGGGCAGAGGCAGTTAATACTGCCTGCTATGTGAAGAATAGAGTTTTAGTAGTTAAGACTCATGGTAAGACTCCTTATGAATTATGGCATAAAAGAAGACCTTTCATTGGTTTTCTCAGATCATTTATATGTCCATGCACCATCTTGAATACCAAATATCAAGTAGCCAAGTTCGTTGAGAAATCAGATGATGGACACTTCAATGGATACTCCTCTCAAGCTAAGGCTTATAGAGTATACAATCGCATAACTAGAGTAGTTGAAGAATCAGCCAATGTGATCTTCAATGAGCACACACCCTGTGTGAAAGGTTCTAGTCCTGATTCACTATTTGATCTTGATTTAGTTACTAATTGTTTTAACAAATCTTATGAAGATGTTTTAGGATCAATAGGTAACACATCAATAGAAGATCCTGATCCAAGATTTGAGTTGAGAAGACCAAGACAGACTACATCTTCAGCTCCAGTGGTAACTAACCCTGCAAATGAAGTTCCTATCAGTACAACAATGACAGATCATGCTAATACATCTCAAGTACCTGAAAATTCCAGCTCAGAGGTACAAGACTCAAATGTAGGAGCTTTAAATGTAGGAGGCAATGGTAGTGGTGAGAGTGATTAAGAATTTCTTGATGCTGATAACCACTCCATGATGACAACAGCAATGATGTCCCATACTCATTGGATCAAATTTCTTTTGATAAGTGTGCTGATGTGGTGGAAGACACTTCATTGCCAGATCTAAAATTTTCAAATCTAGATCTGTCTAAATAACTTGCTGTGATCCCTCAACTCAGAATTCACAAGTCACATCCTACCATAAAAATCATTGGAGATGTTGACAAGGGGGTGAGAATAAGAGGACAAACCCATGACAAAAATGTTTGTCTACATTCTTGTTTCTTGTCCCAGACAGAGCCAAAGAAAGTTGATGAGGCTTTGAAGGTTGGAAGTTGGGTTGAAGCAATGCAAGAGAAGCTGCTTCAATTCAAAAGACAAAATTTTTGGAACCTATGTCCTCTTCCTCATGGGAAGACTATTATAGGTACCAAATGGGTGTTTAAAAACAAGAAGGATGATAGAGGACTTGTCATCAAGAACAAGGCAAGACTGGTTGTTCAAGGGTACATACAAGAAGATGGAATTGACTACACTGATGTTTTTGCTCCTGTAGTAAGACTTGAAGCTGTTAGGATATTCCTGATGTTTGCTGCATCCAAGGACTTCAAGGTCTATCAACTTGATGTCAAGTGTGCATTTTTATATAAGATGATTGATGAAGAGGTGTATGTCAAACAACCATCTGGCTTTGCAGACCCAGATCATCCTGATTATGTCTGCAAGCTTGATAAAGCTCTCTATGGGTTGTACCAAACTCCAAGGAAGTGGTATGAGATACTATCTCAGTATCTCTGTCAACATCGATACAAGAGGGGTTCTATAGATGGAACTCTCTTCATCAAAGGAACAGGAAATGACTTAATGCTGGTTCAAGTGTATGTAGATGACATTATCTTTGGGTCAATTAATCCAAAGGTCTACAAAGACTTTAAGAAGCTAATGAAGAATAGATTTGAAATGAAGGCCATGGGAGAACTCAATTTCTTTCTAGGAATTCAAGTGAAGTAAGTTGACAATGGCATATTCATAAGTCAGTCAAAGCATGTACAATACGTACTTACGAGATTCAACATGGCTGAATGTAAGGTAGCAAAGACACCAGTAGCCAGAAACCACTCCCTTGGACCTGATCTTGAGGGGGGGTGTGTAGATGAAAATCTTTACAGGGCAATGATTGGGTCTCTTATGTATCTTACAGCCAACAAGTCTGATATTATGTTTGCTATATGTAATGTGCAAGATATCAAGCCAACCCCAAGATGTCATACCTGGATGCTGTCAAAAGAATTCTTAGATATCTCAAAGGTGCTCCTAAGCTAGGCCTTTGGTATCCAAAGAACTCTGACTTCAATCTGTATGCTTATACAAATAGTGACTATGGTAGCTGCAACATGACTACATAGCCCACATCTGGGGGATGTTAATTCCTTGGTGGAAGGATAGTTTCATGGTAATGTAAGAAACAATCCTATGTATCTGCATCAACTGCTGAGGCTGAATACATCGCTGCTACAAGTTGCTGTGCTCAAGTACTTTAGATTCAAAATCAAATGTTAGACTATGGATACAACTTCAAAGAGACTCCTATCCACATAGACAGCAACAATGCTATCTCTATAACAGAGAATCCTGTGCAACACTCAAGGACAAAGCACATCAATACCTGGTAACATCTAATTAGAGATAATCATGAAAATGGATTGATAAAACTAATCAAGGTTGATATAAATGAACAATATTCTGATATGTTCATAAAAGCTTTTGATGAACAGAGATTTAAATATCTTATATCAGCTATTGGGATGATTAACCTTGAATAGATTTTCTTAAAACTTAATCTATATTATTTTTAAAAGGAAGTGTGTGTCCTAAGTTATCTAACTTAATCACCTAAATATGCCCAGTTTATCTTGGATGAAATTTTTAAAAAATAATATTCCGTAGAATTTTGAAATTTACCAAGTGTATTTCGCTTCAGAAGATCTTAAAATTGCATTCGATAGAATTTTAAGTCTTCAAAACACATTGTTAGGACCGTGTACGTATGGAGTACTAACGGATTCAACGTGAAACCAGATCAAATAATGCGAAATCCTATTTGATTGGTGATCCAATCAGTGAGAATGATAACCTAATCAATCTAACGATTAAACAAATGTTAAGAATGAGTAGAGATCGACCAGGAATGAACTTTGAAGTTGGATGGATGAACTCAAACGCTCTGGACGGCTAGGGTATAATAAATTCGAAGTGTTACATTTTTCCACGAATTATGTGGTATTTATAGGTTTCAGTGTTCCGTCATACGACTAAGCCATTAGCATGGTTCAGTCATGTGACTGAGTCATGTGATTGATTCATACGCACAACTGAACTCCACTAATGGTTCAGTCGTGCGACTGAGCCAATCTTATGTCTTAGTCATACGACTGATCCAGTCACCTGGTTCTGTCATGCGACTAGTCCATAAGCATGGTCCATTCGTGCGTCTGGTCCATAAGCATGGTCCATTAGCATGAATAGCCACAAGACTAAGTCAAACACATTTCTGAATCATTGTTGACTTAGAACTGTGCACAACAACCTCAAACCTATATATATAGGTCATATAGCATGTAATAATGAATGTTATAAGAATATGATATAATCAAGGTTAAGTTAACATCCAAACACATATCATTTCATTCAAACACATATCATATTACAATATTGTTCTTAAATTACATTTGTGTAAGAAGTGAAAGATATAAACATTAAAGTACAATAAACTAGGACCATCATGTATCAACAAACTCCCCCTTGGACCTAGTTTACTCTATTGTCTATCACTCTTCACATGCTCTTGAAACTTC